>OX336377.1:39922991-40216600 GCA_946902895.1 Fragum fragum | reverse complement strand
AAAAAGTTTGATTGGCGATCCAAACGTCGTAACTGCAGCTTGAATAAGTTATAGTTACTCGGGGGGGGGGGGGGGAATTTCGGTTCATCTAAGTAATTTGTTACTTGACTGATAGCTAGCTACAACCATTGACCTCCTACAGAAAGTTCAACTTAGATATTAAAAAATCTTAATGTTTGAAAAAATCAATGACTTGTTACAAAGATAAATTGTTTGATTGGCCATCAAAACGTCGTAACTGCAGCTTGAATAAGTTATAGTTTCTCTGGGGGATTTCGGTTCATCTAAGTAATTTGTTACTTGACTGATGGCTAGCTCCAACCATTGAGTTCAACTTAGATATTAAAATACCATAATGTTTGCAAAAATCAATGACATGTAACAAAGATAAAATGTTTGGTTGGCGATCTAAACGTCGTGACTGAAGCTTGAATAAGTTATAGTTACTCGGGGAGTTTCGGTTCATCTAAGTAATTTGAGACTTGACGGATTACTAGCTCCACCAAATGTGCTCCAACAGAACGCTTGAATAAGCTGAGGTTACTGTGTTTATGTCAACAAATAAGATATTCATAAATGTCAAATTAAAAAGTTCACTTCCTGTCTAGATAAATTATTTGAATGGTCTATCTACTTTTTAACCCTTTCCCGTTTTTTTGAAATTTTAGGCTGGTCCAATTTGAAAGAGGTTGCAGACGCCAAAGAAAATTGTATGCAATTCGTAATTAAACCATCCTATGTGGTAGAAAATATTGTGGGAAAAGGTCTCCTTTTTCCACAATGTTTTCTCAAGTAATAAATCACAGTGACATAAAATACCGGGTTTGAAACAGGAAAGGATTAATTGGCATCGGTGTTCCGCCAACTTAGCGGGTTATTTATGGAATGTAAACGAAGGATTGACCACGAATGTCAATCAAATTACCAGTCGACCAATGAAATTATTGATTTAGACCAGAAATGAGTTTTGGACTCCGACATCGAACGCCGACATTAGTCTACCTTTATGATGGTTTGGCGACTTAAAAGTCGTATCTATACATATTTTAAGGCTGTAGTTACGACCTTTAAGTCCCCAATCAACTATTCTACATTTTTGTTACATGCTAGTAACCATAAATTTTGAAAAAAAAAAACAACACGCCGTTTAAATTAGAAACGGGAATTCCTGTTGGAGACCGTGGTCGTGGCCAACAAAGTAATTGGCCGGGGCCAGCGATTGGTCAATCACTGAATAGCTACTGACTGACAAAAAATTTAAATTGGCTGGTCAATTTGGGTAAGAGTTTCCCAATTTGTCGAGCCCGAATGCGTTGAGTGAGGCATATATAGTGGTCGAGGTCAATTCTGTTTATAAACGTAGTCCGTCCGAATTCGAACAGAGTACATAGCATGTATTTGTCGATAGATTTCAAAAAGTCTTTGCAAAATTGTTCTCCCTCATGATTAGATGTGCCCTTTGAGACAAATTTTCGGATAACTCAAAAGTCAAGGTCACAGCTTAAATTTGAAAATTAAGATTAGCATATCTCCTACATTTGAGGATGGATTTCAAAATAACTTGGTAAAATCATTTTTCACCTTGAGTAGGGGTGCCATTTGAAACAAATGTTTGGATAGTTCCATGGTTAAGATCACGGTTTAGAAATTAACCGTTCAAATTCTTTTTTATTAACAAACAAACAACATATAATACCAAAGATTTCTCAATTATGTAGTTTTCATACTGAAATCCCCTACATTTTTTTTTAAATCCTAGAATAAACATTGCAATGGCATGCTGTTCTAACAGCCTGAAATTGCCTGCGTTCAAGTTTGCAATCCTGAAGATTGATCATGTTCAATTTTCCATGGAAACGAGTTCTAGGTAGAATTATCGTTCGATAACTGTATAAGCACCCCTTATTCCAAACGAATTTTTTTACATTTATTACGAAATTCTAGAAATTAGTTCTACCTCTAATACGACGATAATCTCACAGCCAGTGATTTACTAGGGTATATATTTTGGCTCATAGTTTCTGATTTATGTAGTCACTCCCCGTGGTTATGTCTGTTCTGCTTATTTTCTCTCAACACCCAGTGCATATTTCCTCAATCCCTTTGCCAAAATTTGCATAGGTTATCAAATAAGTGTATCTGGTGGTTTAATTTCTCTAATATGATCTTTGCAACGTATTCTGATTATATCGTAGTGGGCGTGCGTAACTAAAGCTTCATTTGGCGTGCAAATACCGTAAATACAGCTCGAATAAAGCCGCGGTTAAGACATTTGCTCGACCAACGACCAAGTGTTCGATATCGCTCATCATAAAATATCTTCCTGTTTTAGCTAACATGAGAATTTCGGACTTATAGTGATAGTACCTCGTCAACAATGTAGTTTTATCTTCTTCGTGTCACAATCGACCAATCGCGGCTGACAATCATGGAATCAACTGACCAATCATTTAATTCATTCAGCCCGGAATTGAGCTTTGAACTCCTATAATGGCCGCCATTTTTTTTTGTTGGTTTGGCAACTTAAACATCGTTAGTACAGCTTATTCAAGCTATAGTTACGACGTCTAGGTCGCCAACCAATCGTATCATTATTTGTTACATGTTGATCGCCATGAATTTTGCAAAATAACGCCGTGAAAAATCGAAGCGGAAATTCCTGTCGGAGTCGTTGGGCGGGGCCAATAGAGTAAGTGGGCGGGGCAAGCGATTGGTCAATTTCTCAAACTTTGTGTAAATGTTTGTGTGTTCATAAGGAAGATTCATATAATATACAGTGACATACCGTAAAATATCAAGGAAAGTGGACCTTAATGAAGCAAAATCGTTGTTACCATTTTAAAATTAACAACTTTCATGCCATCTTTTTCACACACACTTTCCGACAGTGTTTGTATGGGCTTTAGGAAGGTATTTATTGAATATGGTGACCCCTCCATGTAATACCGATTTTTTCAGCTCATCAAAATGTCTTAATCAGTTCCCACACAATCACCATTTCTGACGCCTCCAAGGGTAAAAAGCTTAGGAAAACATTCTGGAAAATGAAGAAGGGTTGTCACAAGCAATTTCTTCATTATTTAGAATGTATTCTACCCAAAGTGGCGAATATATTTTTTTTAATTTTACCAATTAAAATCATTGTCTACACCATCTTTTAATTTGGACAAATCTTGAATTTCGTCGTCTTTTAATAGGTAAAATGACAGATGAAACTCTTTTCTAGAAGTTGTTTGACACAAGTTCACAAAGTTTGTGTGGGGAAGTATAATATTTTCAGCAAAGTCCCGGGTTCAAATTCAAAGGAGATGCAGCCAACAATCTTAAGCTTACGAAATCTTAAAAAAAGATAACTTTCTGGGTATGTAACTGTGAAAAATGAAGAAATTGTTTGTTACCAGCTTTTCTTCATTTTACACAATATTTTTCAAATTCTTTTTCGAGAGGGATGTCTAAATGCGTCATAGTGTGATCATGGGCTACTGCGTTATACGATAATAAGCTACGCCCATAAAAGCCAAATATAAACGTTGGTGGGATGTGAACGGTTGATTGAGTTGGGTTTAAGGTCACTTTTGACAGTATTTTAGTTATATCGCGGCCGCTGGAGCACCTAACAATGGATTCCTGGTACTTCTCACACCACTACTACCACTACATGCTTTCCTAGCCTCCAGCTACTATCTCTCTTAGATTTACTATTATATATCCATTGGTGAGAGACAAATGTCGGAAAGGATATGTGGCGCCGCCGGGGATCAAACCCATGACATCCTATGATTGAAGATTTGGAGTCTGATACGCTACCAACTGCGCTATGACGGCGGCGGAATGAGAACGGTGTTTAATGTCTCCTTGTTGGAGATTCGTATGTTGTTATTTGCATATACAATCATATAGCATTTAATTCATATTAGCCGAATAAATAGCATCAATTTGAAATACAATGAATTCGCATTAGCATATGAAAATATAGGCTATACAAATAAAGGTTATGGTTTTATAATTCGATACTTGTTTTATAAATATGTGAATACGCTCATCAAATATTAGCTTGAATTGATTAAAGGTTGTCTTACAAGCATATTTACCCCTTTGACAGACGACCTTTGTTACGCTTTGAAAGTCGGGCTTGCGACATTTTAGAGTGCTAATGTACCTACTGCTAAATCGTTAGAAAATTAGAGGGCCAGTGGCTCTAAATCACCTGACCTGATTTCGAATTCACGTGCCAATTTGGCTAATCAAATTACTTTATATAGAATAAAGTGTCATTCCAATTACAAAAAGAGATATTTTAAGCAAGTATGAAAAAATATGAAATAAGAATTTTTTACAAGTTTACCTATTACACTGTATTGTAACTAAGTCCCCACTTTACATGATATATGATTGAGTACCTAATTACTCAAAAGAAATTATGTACTTTCTCAAATGATTTACAATATTTTCAAAAAAATGTTAATTCAGCCAAGCTTGTCACCTAAATCAATTAAAAGTTATGGTTTTACGCCCATTTCCTCATGATATTGGGCATAATATCATCGTATTTAGTGAAGAAATTCATTGCCATAAGAGGAAAGAAATGAGCATTAAATTGCATAAACAGAATGTCTCCTTATTCGATATCGATTTTTTTTCTTGACCATATATACATATATACAGTTTGAGAAGGACTGAGCAATAACTATGACCCTTTAAAAATGTATCAGTAATTTCTTTGCAGACCTTGAGCGAGAGTAAACTTCTCTAAATATCATTTGTCATCCATCAATAGTGACCCCTAAAAGATTTGAAAAGGATTTGAGATCCTGCATGGGTCAGGTCGGTGCATATTAGCTCACCTGAGCGCGAAGTTCTCAAGTGAGCTATTGTGATCACCTTTCTTCCGGCGTCCGTCGTGCGCCGTCCGTCAACAATTTCTTAAAAAAAACATCTCCCCCAAAATCACTGGGCCAATTAGAACCAAATTTGGCAGAAATATTCCTTAGGAGGCCTCCTTTAAAAAAAGCTAAAAGAATTGAAATCTGTAAAAAAAAAAAAAAAAAAAAAACCTCTGGTTGCCATGGCAACAAAAGTGAAATTTTAAAATAATCTCCTCCTGACCAAGAAGTCGTGGAGCCTTGATATATTGCATGAAGCATCAGTATATTGACCTATTTCAAAATAGCTAAAATCATGATCCTTGGGTCCCTAGGTGCAGAGCCCTGGAGGGGTGGGGTTTATAAAGAAATAAAGAATGATTTTGAAATGACATCTCCCAACCGCATGTGCCAATTTGAACCTAATTTTGCAGAAATGTTCCTTATGTGGTCCCCTTTAAAAATAGCTTAAAGAATTCAAATCCGTAAAAAAAAAACATGACAACAAAAGTGAAATCTTAAAATAATCTTTAATAATCTTCTCCTCCTGACCAAGAAGTCGTGGAGCCTTGATATTTTGCACGAAGCTTCAGTATATTGACCTTTTTCAAAATAGCTAAAATCATGATCCTTGGGTCCTTAGGTGTAGAGCCCTTGGGGGTAGGGGTTTATAAAGAAATAAAGAATGATTTTGAAATGACATCTCCTCCCAACAACAGGGCCAATTTGAACCAAATTTTGCAGAAATGTTCCTTAGGTGGTCCCCTTTAAAAATAGCTTAAAGAATTCAAATCCGTAAAAAAAAAACATGACAACAAAAGTGAAATCTTAAAATAATCTTTAATAATCTTCTCCTCCTGACCAAGAAGTCGTGGAGCCTTGATATTTTGCACGAAGCTTCAGTATATTGACCTTTTTCAAAATAGCTAAAATCATGATCCTTGGGTCCTTAGGTGTAGAGCCCTTGGGGGTAGGGGTTTATAAAGAAATAAAGAATGATTTTGAAATGACATCTCCTCCCAACAACAGGGCCAATTTGAACCAAATTTTGCAGAAATGTTCCTTAGGTGGTCCCCTTTAAAAATAGCTTAAAGAATTCAAATCCGTAAAAAAACCTCTGGTTGCCATGGCAACAAAAGTGAAATTTTAAAATGATCTTTTAAATCTTCTCCTCCAGACTCAGAATGCGTAGAGCCTTGATATTTTGCATGAAGCTTCAGTATATTGACCTTTTTCAAAATAGCTAAAATCATGATCCTTGTGTCCCCATGGGGCAGAACCCTAGGGGGGGTATATATAGACAGCTTGAGTAAGCTGTAGTTAAGACGTTTGATTCCTTAAAACCATCTTAAAAGCTTTTATAAAAATGGCGGCGGGGGTTGGTGCTCAAAACTTACTTCTGTTTTAAACGAATGATGCCATTGATCGATCGAATTTTTGATAGCGGTGATAATTCATTTGTCGGGTCGCGGGGCCAATCTAAAGATCAATAAACCAATCAAATCATTCGTTAAGGCTGGGAGTGAACTTTGAATTCCATTATTTAGGTGAAGCATTTTTGCAGACTAAGCTTATTTCAGGCTATAGTTACAACGCCTAGGTCGCCAACAAACCACTTTTTTGTTACCTCTAACTGGCCGTAAAGTTTGCAAATGAACACCGTGTGTGATATCGGAGTGAAACTTCCTGTTGGAGTCAATAAACGTGGTTTACGAAGTCATTGGTTGTGACAAGCCTTGTCAGACGGGCCAGCGAACCGTTCATTAATCACCATGCAAATAAATAAGACAAAACAGAGACATAAATCTTACAGGAATTTTATTTCTTACATATCATTTTTTAAAAATAACACTTATTCACATTATCCCGAATATCGCACCCATAAGTCTAGAATGAAATATATTGTTTACACAATTAAAAGCTAGTTTATCTGATATATTAGTTAAATAAATTCCATAACACTACCTGTATAAGACAGAGAGCTTATAACCCGTTTAAAGACGACAATATTTTTTGCATCGCATGTAAAAGTATTGATTCGGTCATTATGACTATTATCACATGAAATATGTGATTATTTACACAAAATAATAAAATTACCACTCGTAGGTCCATGTAAGTTAGACTTGTATTGCAGAAGGTGTAGCGTAGAAGATAAATGCCTTTGGACGATATTTTCTGTGATTTTTGATAATATGTTATTAAGTGCAATTAGAAAATAGCGACACAAACCTGACTTTTGATGTCCCTGGGTTTTGAATTACGATAGGGATTGATTTCATATTACCTTGGAGCATTGAGATTGGGTAATAATAAGACATATTATATCGTCGTTGGTCGAGCAAAATATAGCTTTTACAGTTAATAAAGCTGTAGTTACGATATTTTGCACTCTCAACACCGATATGGGTAATTATAGATCGAGTTATCGACCTTGGGAGTACAAGACCTCACTCTATCTACACCAAAAGTCGTGCACCCACTTTTTTCGATAGGAGAAATGAATAGGCTTACCAGGAGACATTCAAGGCTCTATGGCTCTTTCTTATCAAACAGAATCACTTAATCTTTGTCAAAATTGTGTACAGACCCCTTTTACATGTATCAATAATTTCAGAGTAGGTTAGTGATTACGAGCCCGCTATGGAAAACTTTGCCGATCAGAAAACGAAATAAATTCCAAAAAAATATTTTATGTTTTCAATATAATGTAATTTTGAAACTTATTTACGTTGTTCTGAAATGGACGAAAGTCTGTTTCACACAATTTTATGAGATTTTAGGATTCCTTTTGGTGTGAAATTTTTGTCTTGACGAAATCCGTATAGCCTTAAAAGTTACCAGCATTCAAAAGATTTAACTAGATTTTAGACTAGTCCAAATTGAAAGAAGTTCCAGACGTCAATTTTTTATGAAATTTCAGAATTTTTCAACTTTCTGGTAAGTAATTATCGTGTAAAATGAAGAAATTGCTTGTTACAAGCAATTTCTTCATTTTACTTAATGTTTTCCCAACTGTGTTTCTTGACGGCCCAAAAGCTTCACTCAGTGGGAATGGGTTAAAGAAAATTGTAAACTTTGCTAACTTTAGAACTGTGGATGATGTGAGTTCAAAGGTCATCGGAGATGTACAAAGCAGGTGCACGACTTTGCGGTAAACAGGTAACTCAAAGGCCTAATGGTTTTGTACATAAAAACATGCATTAACTTGTCAGAAAACGGCAATTAACCTGACAGGTTTGCATACAGAACCACATATATAGGTGTTTGGAAATTTTGTAAACACTGGACTTAATCTGATGAATTGTTTACATTTAGTTATCAAAAGCTATGCAATCTATAGCGTATCTTTGAATATGGGACGCTACAATTGTATTGTTCTTTTGATTGTCTTTTAAATTGGGTAATTTTAAATTAACTTCTCATATTATGAGTTTTTGAATATGCGATCTAATATGTACTATAGAGGTACGGGTTATTGTGAGTGATCAAGGGTCAATTTGTCTATACAGATATACAGTGGGTTTTGAACTCCAAGTATTGGTCTCCATTTTTTGTTATTTTTTATTGTTTTTGGTAAACGTCGTAACTACAGTTTATTCAAGCTGTAGTCACGATGTTTAAGTCGCCAACTCATCTTTTTGTTACATGCTACTAGCCATAAATTTTGAAAATAAGGCCGTTAGATATCGAAGCAGGACATCTTGTTGGGGTCAATAGGCGGGACTAACGGAGTTACTGGCGGCCGCTAGATATCGAAGCAGGGCATCTTGTTGGGGTCAATAGGCGGGACTAACGGAGTTACTGGGCGGGGCCAGCGATTGGTCTAGTGTGTCCCTCAAGTCGCTTTATGAATTCTAAAGACTTTATAAAAGGCAAAGCATGTTTACCCTTGTCATGCTGTATAATTACCATACTGAATTGCTGTCAAATCAAAGGGCTGAAAGCACTGATCGAACTTGCTGTTCAAAAATCAACATTTTTTAGAAATCATCTTCATAAGCAACTCTGGCAGGAAAAGTACAAGCAGGAGGTAAAGACTAAGATCAGCCTGCACATAAATGGAGTCTGATCTTAGTCTACACCTCCTGCCAAACCGGAATATTGCGGGTTCAGCATGACAAGGGTTAAACTACATCTGCGAATCTGAAACTTGTCCTTATCAAAACGGGATATCGCTGTAAAATTCTGTGATATTGTAAAATATATGACACGATATTTGTTTGCTTCAGGTTAAGCGCCGCCTTCGGAGTTATGTCATTATGAAGTTCATTTATTAATGGGCTTACTTTCCACAAATGAAAACTCTCGACTTAACATGTTAAGGAGATTCACTTGTTTTGACACTAATGAGAACCCATTTCGAATCTGTATCCATGGGATGATTTGTTTGAATGGGGTTTTACGCCGCTTTTAACAATCTTTCAGTCATATCGCGGCGGCTGGAGCACCTAACAATGGATTCCTGGTATTTCTCACACCAGTACTACCATTACATCCTTTCCTAGCCTCCAGCTGCTATCCCACATAGGTCTACGATTATCGACCCATTGGTGAGAGACAAATAGTCGGAAAGGATGAGTGCCGCCGTCGGGAATCGAACCCGGGACCTCTAGATTGACAGTCCGACGCGCTACCAACTGCGCTATGACGGCGGCTCTCCATGGGATGAGGAAATATTCTTGTAATAATAATAACTTCACATGAAGTATTTTCTTTGGCGTTATATAAACAGGTCAAGGGATAGAAATTCTTTAGATTGGCATACCCTGTACTTGGTTTATAGTTTAACGATTGATAGATCGCAGCTGTCAATAAACATTCGTTTGATCAACCAAATCATTTTGACTGGGAATGTAGAATTGGTCAGTGGAATTTAGGTGTAAAATTTTTGTCACAAATGCCTCTACCAATTCCCTCATGAAAATTTTTTAGACGGGTCCAAATTACAAAGCGTTGCAGACGACGATTTAAAGTTGGTTGTGTGCTAGAGATATATATCTGCTAGGGAAGAAAACATAGTTGATAATGAAGAAATTGCTTGTTACAAGCAATTTCTTCCTTTTATACGATGAGATTTCCTTAGCTCTTTTCTTTGTGTTCGTAGAAAAAGCGAAACTGTAGGAAATGGGTTGAATGTTGTAGCTACTAAAGCTTCTTCAAGTTCAATACAGTTACGACAACTGACCGATTCCGACTGTCAATCAAGGAATCAAGTGACCAATCAAATCATTTATTCAGCCAAGACCTGAACTTCGCAATTGCCGCCATTTTGGTAAACCTTTTTTGTTGGTTTGGCGACTTAAACGTCATAACTACAGCTTATTCAGGCTGTAGTTACGACGCTTAGGTCGCCAACAAACTATTCTACCTCTTTGATTCATGCTGCTGGCAATATTTTTTTCGAAAATAACGTTGTTAAAAATCTAAGCGGAACTTCCTGTTGGAGTCGATGGGCGTGGCCAACGAAGTAAGTGGGCGGGGTCAGCGATCGGTCAATTAGCCTCGCCAAACAACGACTTGCTTTTTGAGTCATGTCCAGGGCCAAATATTATTCAATCTCATGACTCTTGATACCTTAAAAAGGCTATCTGTCTGAGTCCGATCCGTCAGTTTCAATCTCTAATTGTGCTTCCCTCAATTTACACTGGTATAATAATTCAACATGTCAAAATTACACAAGCCTAATTCAGCATGGTAGAGGGCTAGACGCGCGGTAGTTGTCGTTACTTTCGATTGCTTGAAATCAGGCCGTATATGAAATCAAAGTACGCTTAGCTAGCAAAGCATTGTTTTGTTCAGTAATTATCTTTATTAAACGTTATCATGATAAAGGAACGAGGTTAAAGTAAACAAAGGGTTAACTCATTTCCTCACAAACCCCTCCTTTTTACGCCCCTAAAGAAAATAGCTGAGGAATACAGTGTGAAAAATGAAGCAATCGTTTGTTACAAGCAATTTCTTCATTGTCCACATTGTTTTCTACCTAGAATTTTCAAAATTTTGAAATTGTCGTTTGCAACTTCGTCGAAGACCCTGATTAGAGTCATTTTGAACACGATGTGCTCAAGTGAGCTAATAATACCTATGAGATGAACTTTCATGCAGAGTTTGCATTACTCCTGAAAAACATAGGGACTAATTTTTATACCGTGGGCATTTTAGGGATTTAGTAGTTATGCCTCCAGTGGCAGTTTGCACTCGCTGAACTTTGAGAAGTCCTCAAAATTTTGCCTGTTAATTCAACCTATCAATTTTTCTACTTCATCTCTAGAATAACCATAAGTCCTCAAAATTTTGCCTGTTAATTCAAGCTATCAATTTTTCTACTTCATCTCTAGAATAACCAATTCCTGGTCATGTAACGACCAATATACAATGTAAGGTTAAAAAGAGGCCTGATTGGATTCGAGGGGTCGTTAAACGATCAGACTTACAGCATGAAAAGATAGAAAGGTCTTTGAAATATCCTCCGATTTATATTACATAGAAAGTCGATTGAAAATCTTCTTTCTTCGATATCATTGCAAGTACAATTACAAGCCTTCATCATCTTTCCCCCGTAAAATAATTGTGACCCAAATCAATAATGTCGGTACAAACACGTCGTAAATATGTCATAAAAGTGTCTTTGTGTGACATATTGTAGAGATTACTGGTCATCCTCGAACTGGCCCCAGTCTGTCAATCAAATTCACAGATTGCACCCTTGTCGCTAGTACATGTCGAGGGCTTGGAGCAAAAACATGGTATGGGTCTATACAAAGATCTCGGTGTGATGTTTGGGAATTCAAGAGTTGTCCACATTCACAGTGAATTGTTTATAAAAGGTAGTCCGTCTATTGTAAAGTTCGAGGGGTTTTTCTTAGAAAATCTGAATTATTGCGACATCTTGCGTCTCTGTTAAAGCCTTTAGTATTTTAACACTTTAGTAGTTTGCTTATTTTTCAAGGACCAATAGAGAAGTAGGCTCGAAGGAAGTATGCAAAGATTTTAGTGTATGATTGGGGGGAGGATTGATCGGGAATTCGGAGACTTTCGTATACATGTATTTTACATGCGAAACAGGACAAAATAATGCGCCGTTTTCAACCCTTATCAAACATAATTATTGGGGACTAATCCTAGCCCCCTCCGTTCCAAAGGGCCTGAACAAATGTGATGAGGCTTATAGTTTCATAACTCACTGGAGGCAAAACATAACTTTTCCATTCCTTAGAAATAAACATCAATGAATTCATATGAGCCTATGCGTGACATTTCAAACAATTTAGCATGTGCATGACTCGCACAAATTGAGCACCCTGGACATCCATTCGGGGCAATTTGAATATTTGCTGATTGTTTGAAGAAGCTTTGGGGTAGTATCTATCTACAGAGCGCAGAGTGAAGACTCTAATCAGACTGTGCAGATGCACAGGCTGATCTGAGTATTTACTTGGCGCACATGTGTAATTGTTGGAAATGTCACGCATGGGCTCATATTTCATAAAGAGTCCAAATAAGCGAAGACTATACCAGTGCGTTGACACTTTTTATTGATCTATTTTGTGCGTAAAAATAGTTGCACACTATTTTACTATGAAACAAATGTTTCAAACATTCTTGAACAACGTATTACTGAATACAATATGAATAACAGTGCAACATCTGTTCGAATTTTTTCTCCTTGAAATGTGTAGATCTGAAATGGTAAACGATCACAAGCGCTTTGACAAACGAAACGCATAACTTGAAATATGTTGGACTAGTTCTTAACCACGCCAAACTGCTGGTACATCAACCTTTTGAAATTATGTACCCTAGTGACTTTCCGTTTAGCTCTCTTTGATACCGACTGACTTGCTGCAATAAAATTGTCCGAATAAATCGGTCATGGGTAAGTCGCAATGACATTTGCATGTTTTGTAATGATTACACCAATAAAACCCATGTTTGATACTGTCAACTGTGACTTTTATCACTTTTTCCTCCTGATCTGTAATCAACACCTTGATCACTGAACATGTTTATATGCTCTAGAAAGTGTATGCCTGTATAAATTAATGTTTACTTTCGTTTATCAAAAACGAGCGTTCTGATTGGTCGAAAACAAATATTCATACTTCTATGAACAGAATTTTGAGTACGCAGCTATTTTTTTTTTTTTTTTTGTATGCTTGCGCACAAATTAGTTCCATAAAAGTGTATTATAGTATGTAAAATCATTTCTTTTTTCGCCCGATGTCATTAGATTAAAAGAAATAAAGAGAATATTTTTGTTTTCATGGAGGTATAAACCAAAAAACATTACCATACTTATGTATACAGAGTGATGAGGTTCTTTGGTTCATACCTCCATAAAAGCAACAAAAAAATTCTCTTCATCTATTAACTGAACCAACGAACTTTTCCGTTATATACAGCTAACATTGTCTGAGCTACCACCTCTACTGGCGGATATCTACTGTCTACTAGAAATCGTTAGTCCAATCAAATCATACATTTAAACCTGAAATAAACTTTAAACTCCGACATTGGTCTGTGAGGCTTTTTTGTTGATTTGGCAACTAAAACGTCGTTACTACAGATTATTCAAGTTGTTGTTACGAAGTTTAGTTCGCCAACCAACAATTCTGTTTGTATTTAAATTTACTGTCCATAACGCCGTTTTATATGTAAGTCGAACGTCTTGTCGGAAATTAATGTATGATGCCAGCGATCCGTCAATTAAACTACATTTACAAGTAACCGACCAGATTACATGCCAATTTCAAAACTTTAAACTCTTAACAAAATTTGTATCTTAAGACCAGTAGAATGTCTGATAACTGTAAGGGTTTTGCAAAAAGATCTACATTGTTGTATTCATTCAATTTTTCACAACATCCACTTGTCTGGTAATATGGCACTAATTACATGCATGTAGGCGTTGTATTTTATTATATCCCTATAAATGATCTGAATAAAAATTTGGCTGTTTTGTGCAACTCGACAGAAAAACAACCTGTATTTAGAGCGAACCAAAAACCGTATTCGCCATGTATATTTATACACGGACTACCCTTTTGTGTATATGACGTTCGAGAATTTCCGTAAAACTGCAGATGGCGTTTTATTATTCTTCTTTTTATTATTTCTTTATTAAATCCAAGGGATTTTTTTAATGTTATGTCTAAAAGGGTACATAATAAAAGGAATATTATTATATTGTATTATAATGTATTCGACCACATCCAATAAGAAAAAACCTACACACGATTCTCGAACACGATAACAACATTCTGAATGAAAGAACTGTTAGCTAGCAAAGCATGGTTTTGTTCAATTATCTTCTTTCTCAAACGACATCATGATAAAGAAAGGAGGTTAAAGTAACCAAGGAGCTAACCCGTCCCCACACGGCCCCTCCTTTTCTACGTCGTTACAGAAAATAGTTGTGGAAAATAATGTGTAAATGAAGAATTGGCTTGTTTAGAATTTCCAACAATTTGAAATTGTCATCTGCAACTTCTTTACGCCTTTGACACGATGTGCTCAAGTGAGCTAAAATACCTAGGAAATGAATTTGCTGAATAGTCCTGAAATACATTAGAACTACTTTTTATGACGTAGGCATTTAACGGATTAAGTGGTTAAGCCTCCAATGGCAGTTTGCACTCAATGAACTTTGAGACGACCTCAATGTTTTGTCTGTTAACTTAAGCTATCAAAGCTGACGCTTTGCAAGCTAAAAACAAACTGTTGTGATATTCTTTGTGTATTTTTGGAATAAAAAAAAATGAATATTTGGTAGATGTTGCTAAAATCAAAGCTAATGTAAGGCTACTGCCACCATCATTCAATATCTTTATTTCATCTGCTGTTGATAAATTAGTTCTTTACAGTGTTAGATTGTCGACATATATAGGTAAATGAATTGATTCTATACAATGAGACACTTTTATAATGACAATAAACTTCACTTCAATACACATCATTATTAATCACCAATTCGATTAAATTGCTAATCAGGGACGTTACCATGGTAACCAAGCAATAATTCCTTGTTAAAAATTGCATTTTATTTGCCAATTTTCGGTTGGATAATTCATCAGCGTTGGCAACTGATAAAATTTGAAACAGAATTGGCAGAATTTATGCCATGCTTCTTGATTTTCGCGTCTGTTATTTCGACATTGTTACTCGATACCGTAACCTCCAATCATGCTAGCAAACTCGCATGTTCTAAAATGAGACGATGCAAATTACGAGATTATCTGGTGAGAGGATTTGCAGACAGGCATGAAAGTCATTAGAAATGTCAATTGGCTCCCGATGCAATGGATCATGTTATGCCTGTCATAGTATAAAATTTTATTCGAATTCATTTCTTTTCTCAAAGGCAACTGGTGTGACGTGCAATTGTTTAGACGATCTACCATTCTTAATGGTGATTTAAAAATTGTTTTCTTGGAGATTTCTACTCTCCTTTCTTCCCCGGCCACCCTCTATATACATTTATAATTCCGCTAAATGTGATGTTTTGGTTTTAGAACAACATCATTTAATCCCTATATGTGAAGTTACTATATATTTGAAATAGATTATCTATTTGATATGGTTTTAAAAGGAAAAAATAAAAGTAAATGTTTTATTTATTTAAGTGTCACCCCTATTTAAAATGCCATGTAGTTTTGGCTCACGAAACACTTTGTACTCTTGTGCGCAGTACCTCCCGAATCCCATCTCTTGTTGACAATCTGAAGAATAAAAATATCCCATATATAAGAACTTGGTTGAATGCTAACCTGAGCACAACGTTCTTTGTGCTTCATAATGCTAAGCGGCGGATGATTTGCTTTCTAGTAGCGGTTCAAGGTAAACTATTTCTTTGTGGTGCCTTTGATAAAAGCGATCAATGTAAATTGATGTTTTTAAATTGATTCAAAGAGATATCTTTCACAAGTGAACATTCAGAGTACGTAATCCAAAGGCTTATTACTATCGTTTTATAAAGAGCCCCTCACTGTGTCTGAGAATCATCAATCCCTCTCAATTGCTAGAGATAGAGGGAGTGATTTGAATTTTAGATCTGAATAATTTAACAGTTCTATCCTAAACCCTATGTTGTGGGTATTCATTCGGATCGTCTTGTCGAGACGATTCAAATGAGTACCAACAACATAGGGTTTCATCTAGGAATAAAATATTTAGAAAAGCGTTACCCTCTCTTTCCTAAACATCTGCTCTCCCCTCTCGTGAACTGATGTTTTATTTAGATGCCAGATTAATTATTTTATCTTTTAACTTTGTATGATGTTATAAATGTAGTTGAAGGTTTTGATGTTGAAACGATGTGTAAATCATGAGCTTGGCATTAAACTCGAAATATATCTCGCCAAATATACCTTTTTATCATCAAATGAAGTCCAAAATTCGTATTTCTATATTTCTAAAGAGGGTAAATCTATCCATTCCTGTCAAGGACTTGTCACTTTCTGGTGCTGCTGACGGATCGCCGTTGCGAAAAAAATCTAAATAGAAAGCATTTGAGCATTTGAAAGTTTTATTTAAATAAAATTTCAGGCAATATTTTTATTATATAAATATATCAGGCCTCCAACCAAGAATGCAAACACATGCACATAACAGAGAGAAAGGGGGGGGTTTCAACATACAAACTCTTCTGACGAAAGTCTTTCATTACATACCATGGTGATGTGACCTTTACCTTTCATCCATTTAAAAGAAATTGCTGTTATTTTGATACACTTTATATATTTTGTTTACGCCCGGTACAGTATTTCATTAGATAATAGGCTTTAACTTAGATACCTTGACATTTTGAGACAAGCAGCGAATGCGAGTAATTTTGTCCGCGAATAACTCTTGTTTGTTAGGGTTGTGAGTGTTTTCTAGCTTTAGGGGGCCTACATTTTTCTCTCTCGATAACCTTTAAGTCGAGTTTCAGGCACTTGTGTGCGACGACCTTGAAGTCTTAACCCATTTCCAGACAACAAAATTTTAGAATGGTCTAAATGGAAAGGAGTTGCAGACGACAATTTAAGTTTTATGAAATTTTAGATTTTTTTTGTTTGTTTTGTTTTTCTATGTAAAAAGCATTGCATAAAATGAAGATATTGCTTAATGCAAGGAATTTCTTCATTTTACTCAATAATTTCTCAGTTGTTTATCTTGAGGGTCGTCCATAAGCTTCAATGTGTGGGAATTTGTTAGAATAGAAGCGGTATCTTCATTTCACTCAAATAAATAACTTCCCAGAGTATGTTTATTCGTGAAGTTTACAATATATTGCATGAATTCAAGTCTGTAAAGGAAACGCGTAGAATTATTCTTAATGAACATGAACTTTATTTGACAAGTTAGACAAGTGGAACGCATTTTAGCCTAAACAAGCATGTTTGATTGACAAGTTAGTTCTGTGAAGAAGTAGGGTACAACTATCACGCCATCTTGGGTATACTTATTGGCATTTGGTTAAGTATTTTTTTTTTACCCTCTTCTCAATTTTAGACACGTTTTAGTGTAAGATGTGTTGTGATACAATCCATTGTGCTTCGTGCGTCGAAACAAACGTATCTGTAACTCAACCAAACTTGACAGTAATGTTCCGTGTGCGACCCTTTTCTAAACCTGCTCGTAATTTTTTTATTCGCAAAAATATTGGGGCATGGCAAAGGGGCTTATCAGACCTAATGAAATCGTGAAACAATCCTTTGAAAATCTACTCCCGCTAAACCACTGATCCAACTTTGGACCAAACTAGGCGGGAATTTTCCTTAACTGGCCCTTTTCGAAGCGTGTTTGTGATATTTAGATTTGTGGGAAAATGGGGAGCGTGGCAGGACAGGACTTTTACAAAACTGAAATGGCTGTACATTGATTGTCTGTGTACGTGTCTGTGTATGATAGTTCACCGATTCTGTACACTAAAGCTCAAATGTGCAAGCCGTATATCTTCATGTCGACTTGTCTACGCATTCATTTTTTTTTTGGGGGGGGGGGGAAGTAATTAAACTGCTGCTTAGTTCTCGGCCAAATTTGGTTCTGTTAATAATTCCTTATATGAACTAATACTAGGAGAGAAAACGAAATAAATCTTCGACAGTCATTTGTGGTAATAACCTTATTTGTTTTGGCTAATGGCCGTAAAAGTAGCATGATACTTTCTTCTTACGCTAATTATCTGGGAAAAAATGCAAACCCCTTCATCACTTCGGAGGGAGAACTTAACGCATTAAACCCATTACCTCACAACAAAATTTTAGACTAGTACAAATTGAATGAAGTTGCAGACAATTTCAAGTTGGTGGAATTAAGAAAATCTTTGCATTTTAGGGTAGAAAAACATTGTAGATAATGAAAACATTGCTTGATACAAGCAAATTTTCATTTTCCACAATGTTTTCTGGAGCTTTTCGAGAAAAAGCGCCATTATGTGGGAATGGGTTAAACATTATTGAAATTTCATGAATATATATTATTAGTAAAGATTTTGGAGATTTCTTGCTTAAAGCATAGACTGGTTTATTTATAGGGTTTAACTCAAATTTTAATTTCAGTTATAAATGGGCACCTTGTGCACCTAACCATGGTTATTTGTCATTTCTAACACCAGTTAATCCACAACATTCTTTCCGGGACACGAGCTGCTATCCCACTTAGGCGCATTACTTATCATTCGCGAATTGGTCTGAGAAAAATGACGCGCGTCGCAAAGACTTTTATCAAATGTCGGCAGAAATGTGGGCCGAACTGGGGTTCGAACTCACGACCCAGAGTTGAGAGCACAGCACCTTACCGACGGGACTAATCGGATTTGCGCTTACAATATAGAAATGGTTCAGATAAGGAGGACCTCTCACAAATACAACAATCTGTCATGCTCGTTGGCGACTTGTTTTACCATTTGCGACTGTCAATCAAATAATCTACCATTTTCTTGGTTTGGCGACTTAAACGTCATACTTAAAGCTTATTCAAGCTGTAGTTACGACGTTTAGTTACCAACCAAAATTATTACTATTCTGTTACATGTTTGTGGCAATAAATTTTGCAAAATAACGGCGAAGTGAAACTTTCTGTCTGGGTTAATTGGCGGGGCCAACGAAATAAGTTGGCGGGGCCAGCGATTGGTCAATTAAAAAAAAAAGAGAGTCTGTAAGAGGTATTTCAAATTATTCCACGTGTCCGTGAAGTGCAGACAAAGATCAGCTTAAACGGCCACTTAGGTCATTTAGAATATTAATTTTGCTGATCATATAAAGAAGTTGAATTAGTACAATGTATCTGTCTGACCGCAAAATCAAGACTCAGATTGATTGTGCAGGTACTGTGCGGCTGATCTGAGTCTTTACTAGGCGCACATATGCAATGCGGCGGCACATATCTTTACCATATCTTTGTCTCTCACAAATGGTTTGGTAATCGTAAACCTAAGTGGGATAGCAGCTGTAGGCTAGGAAAGGATGTAGTGGTAGTACTAGTGTGAGAAATACAATGAATTCATTGTTAGGTGCTCCAGCCGCCGCGATATGACTGAAATACTCTTAAAAGTGGCATTAAACCCAATTCAATCAATCAATCGAAATCTAATACAATGACTCGTTCAAAGGGTGATTTACCGATAATGAAATTATGGATTTATTAATCAAAATCAAGCTGTGCAGATTTCAGAAAGGAACACTAAACAGCTGATTCTTCTTGCATGCTCTTGTATAGATAATATCGATAGAGCTGGCAAGCAATGCGATAATGCAGGCAGGTTTATCTGAGATGAAGGCCCGCTCTTTAATATTTCCTGTATTTATCTGATCCATAAACAAATAAGTTGTCATGAAAATGATATACACCTCAAGATATGTCTCGGATTTTTTTTTTAATAACGGACGATGGATCATGTGGGTATAACATGTTAAACCTAAACACACTGTTTTGGTGTCATAGAGACATGAAATGTAAAATAACCTAAACACACTACCTTATTTTCATTGATATATGAAATATAAAACCTAATCACACTGTTTTGCTTTCATTTAGATCTGTAAAACATAATCACACTTCATGAAGCAGCAAAGTGGATTCACATAATTCATTTTAATTTTAGGCCGAGTCCAAAACCTTTTCTCTCCTTAAGGAAGTATTTAGAAACGATGCAATTACATACTTCTTACTAATCAAAAAAAGATAGAAGATTTTTTTTGCCCGAAATATCAACATGAAATAGTATACAGAAATAAAAAATGTATCTTTGGTAAGACTTACGAAATAAGATGAATGCCTTTCATCATCGGCACTTTCTTGTGTGTCTGTTACCATGGTAGTTGTTGTAATTCGATTTTAAACATTGGAATATTATGGTAATTGCCTCATTTAATCTACGCAGTTAGAGGGCTCAAATTTCTTCTCTGTCTGCGAGATGTAACAGATACGGTTAAAAACTCTGTATTCTTCAGCATTGGAACTAATGGTGTTCATTGCCAGAGGAAGGACTCTGTCTGTTTTTGCATTATTAAACCATTCCCACAAAACAAAGTTGTAGACTGTTCTTAATTGAAAGAAGCTGCACACGACAATTTTGTGTTTTCTACCCAGAAAGTTGAAGAAATCTAAAATTTCATAAACTTTATATTGTCGTCTGCAACTCCTTTCAATTTGGACCAGTCTTATATTGTGCCGTTTGGTAATAGTTTAAATAACGTAGTTCATTTTTATGTCTTCCATCAGCAACCGTACCTGTTTTTGATGTTTCCACGTTCATCTTTGAAGGCGCTGTATCTGTCGTTCTTGCATTTTGTACCAGAACTGACGATTAAGCGTCTAAAATTTTTACAGCAGTAACTGTATAAAAACGCACCATAATTCTCGCAACACCCCTCTGAAAGGTTTGTACTCGGGAGTGGAATACCTTGATGATAACTTAATTATTGATTCATTATCCATGAAAATCTGCCTATACTTTATGACGTTGTAATTTTCCAAACTTTTGATCACGTCATAACTGTCTGTTTATTGCTACGCTTTGCAAGAAAAATACGTTTCATATAATGAGAAAAATGGAGAAATTGTCTCATTACCCACAGTGTGGTCTTTCCCCAAATTGCAAATTTACAAAAAAAAGTCCTGAAAACTGCCGTCTGCAACTTTCATAGATTACGCGAAGCGGATTCATACATTGTGTGATTAGGTTTTTCGGTTCATACCTTCATGAAAACAAAAAATATTCTCTTCATCTCTTGAAATTTAATAGCATCGAGAGAAAAAAACAAAAGCTTTACAAATTTTGATACCTTTTTGTATGGGACTATTTTTTTGCGGAAGCAAACAAAGTCGCTGTGTGCTCAAAATTTAGTTCATGGTGTTATGAATAGTTTTGTTCGACCAATCAGAACGTTCGATTTTGATAGACCAAACTAAAAATTACAATATTACTTTCATTTTTTATTTATTTATATTTTTTCCAATAGGTAACATAAATTATTCTTAAAAACTGTACTGAAATAGTTTCCTTGATAACAGATCTTATCAGTTGCAAGCGTCAGCTTTGGTAGCTTATGTTACAGACCGGTCTTTTCGGAGCGCAACGAGTGCAAACTGCCACTGGAGACTTAACAACTGAATCCATTAAATACCTACACCATAAAAAGTAGTTCTTATGTATTTCATTAATACAGAAAACTTTTCCTATGTATGTCTAGCTCACTTTTAAGCATATTGTGTTTAAAATTACTCTGACCACAGGCTTCACTATGTGCACTGCTTTGTATCGCCACATGAATTAACTTTATTCAAATTGTAGAGAAATCTTTCAAAAGCATGTTATTTAACATATTCCAACTCAGTCCCGCCTTGTAACGAGTAATTTCTTAAATGGCCACTATGTTTTCTACCCTTTAGGGAAAAGATCTTCCAAATTCCACCAATCTGAAATTGTCTTCTGCAACTTTTTTCAATTGAACCAGTCTTAGATTTGGCTTAACTCCTGGGCTACTTTATTCTCGTTTATTCATCATGATAACCTTTGACAAAGAATATTACTAACAAAACTATGCTTTGCTAGCTTATAATACTTCCAATGCTTTGATATATTATATACCCACATGAAGGGCCAACTTTGCCATCTGTAGTCTAAGCTTAAAGTAGAGATTCAACTAAAGTTCTCTCTTTTATCTGTACTTGTAGTTCTAAGACATTTTAATGGCCCAAGCAAATCTACATGTATTTTAGAGCTTTAAAATATCAAGTTTATCAGAGAAACAAGACATCAAGCAGCACGTTAATGGGATAAACTTGTAAACATAGTGTAACAAAGCCAGGATCCGGTTTAGGATCAGATCTTGTGTATGCAACGCACCTATGAACCGGTTTAATGTTTTCCTTGGACAACAAATGAAAAATGAATTAATAGTTCACTTGTATCCTAAGTATTCGATAGCAAGACCCCTGGAACTACTTAGCCAATTCCCACACGAAAAAAAAATTAGATTGGTCCAAATTGAAAGAAGTTGCTGACGACAATTGTAAAGCCATAGTTTCCCTCCGAGAAAGGAAAATATTGTTAGCTCACCTGAGCACCTGACCGACCGACCATCTGTCCCTCCGTCCGTTCACAATTACAAAAAATCTTTTCCTCTTAAACTATCCATGGAATTTCAACCAAACTTTACAGAAATGATCCTTGGGTCATGCTCTTTCAAAATACTTAAAAGCATTGAATCCTTGGAAGAACTTTAATTGCCATGGCAACCGTGTGAAAAACTTTAAAAATCTCCTCCTACCAAACAATTAGGCCATGATATTTGATATAAATCATCATCTATTGACCTTCTACCAAATTGCTTCAGAAAATTACCGTATCTTGAAAATGTGCCCTTTTCTATGCAATCCCTGATTTTACATAGAAATAACGAAGGAAATCTTTAAAAATCTTCTTCTCCCAAACCATAAGGTCTAGAGCTTTGATATTCAGGGCAAATTATCATCTATTGACCCTCTACAATAATACTTCAAAGAATCACTATATCTTGATAATAGCCCTTTCCAGTGCTATCCCTGATTTTACATAGAAATAAAGAAGGAAATCTTTGAAAATCTTCTTCTCCGTAACCATAAGGCCTAAGGCTTTGATGTTTGTTTTAAATCGTCATCTATTGGCTTTCTACCAAAATACTTCAAAGAATTACCGTACTCTGAAAATAAGCCCTTTTCTGTTCGATCCCTGATTTTACATAGAAATAAAGAAGGACATATTTGGAAATCTTCTTCTCCCAAACAATACACCCAAACAATAAGGCCTAGAGCTTCAATTTTTTGTATGTATCAATGTCTATTGACCCTTTACCAAAATACTTCAAAGAATTACCGTGTTCTGAAAATTAGCCCGTTTCTTTGTGATCCCCGACTTTGCATATGAATTCACCCGATTTTATACCGGAACTGTTCCCCAATCAAATTGATTGACTGCTATATTCCCATGTGCTGATGATGACTAAACTTTACCGATGATTTCGTTAATCTTCGCGACAAAACTAGTTGTTTGATTGACTAGAGAAAGTAAAAACGTCATCATTGGCGTCATAGTTTTATGAAAACAAACTTTAACTTTGGTGGGTCACAATTTTTCTTTCACGAATTGTAGTCTTTCCGCGTAGAAATATTTTGAATTTATAGTTTCAATCGTCATTTTGGGCCTGATTATAGTTTTCTTATTAATTTTGTAATGCGTTTTGGTGGAAGATATGGCTTTAAAGTGATGGAATTTCAAAATCCTTTGTCTTTTAGTGTAGAAGATATTGTGGACACTGAAGAAATGGCTTGTCACAAGCAATTTCATCATTTCCCACTTTGTTTTCCGAATCCTTTTTTCTTTGGGGCGTAAAAAGGAGGTAGTGTGTGAGAATGAGTTAAGTCGAAGTCATTATGCTTACCTGTACTCATGGAAGATATCGAGGATAATTGACGGGTCGCACGTGTCAATCAAAGAATTTGTCAACCAATCACATGATTCATTTAAATCCGGGATGATCTTTGAACTGCGGTTTTTATTCGAAGCATTTGTTGATTTGGCGACTTAACCCTTTCCTGCATCATTTTACGTAGCTGTGAATTTATATTTGATTAAAAAATGTGGAAAAGGAAGAAATTGCCTGTACCAAGCAATCTCTTCTTTTCCTACACGATTTTCTACCACATCGGATGGTTTCATTTCAATTTGCATCAAATTCTCATTATCGTCTGCAACCCTTTTCAGTTTGGACCAGTCTAAAATTCTAACGTCTGTTGATGGGTTAAACATGTTAAATACATATTATACAAGCTATAGTACCGACGTTTAGGTTTTTGTAACAAGTGACTGACGATTTTTTTATTATCATTATTTATTTTATTTTTTGCAAAATGACGCCGTTTAATATCGAAGTGGAACTTCCTGTTGAAGCTCAGCAGACGTGACCAGCGATCCGTCAATCGTTTCGGTTTAATATCTTAACCTATTCCCACACAAATTTATGACTGGTCCAAATTGAAAGAAGTTGCAGACGACATTTTCAAGTTGATGGGATTTTATTTATTTTATTGTTGTTGTTGTTGTTGTTGTTGTTGTTGTTTCGTCTTTTAGGCAAGTTGATGGGATATTATTTATTTTATTATTATTTTGTTGTTGTTGGTGGTGGTGGTTTTTTTCGTCTTTTAGGATAGAAAACATTGTGGAAAATGAAGAAATTGCTTGATACAAGCAATTTCTTCATTTTCCACGATGTTTTCAAAAGCTTTCTTCTTGAGGGGCGTAAAAAGGAGGGCTTATATTGGAAAGATTTAAATGCACATCATTTCTCGTGTGAAGTACATGGCAACCTGATGACGTCATCGGTCAAGGTCTTTGGTCCCGTTTAGATGGCGTTCGGTAGAGTAAATTTGACGATGTCAGGCTAAAATTTCCCAAACAGAAATTTATTTTGTTGTTATTGCTGAAATAATCCTGTGAGAATTTATCGACTAAACTCATTATACCACCGAAAAGGCTGTCAGAAGTCGACCAATCAAATAGTTTATTTAGACCGAAAGTGAATTTTGAAACCATACCCGACATTTATGTGAAGCCATTTTGTTGGTTTGGCGATTGAAAGCTCGTGTAGGTCGCCAACCAATTATTTTAATTTTTAGCTCCACTAGCTAAAAGCCAGCGATCTATTGTCATGGCGTTGTGTCTCATGTGCATACCTCCGTGTTAGTCCATCTGTTAACTTTTACTTTGAAAATGTCATACTGCACAGATTTCAACCAATTTGTTACAGGAATAGTCCTTTAGTGGCCCTTTATCCGATTCCTTCCTCAGATTTCTACAAATTATCATGAAAGCACAGAATCGCGCTTAAAAGCCATTTATTATGGTCACACTTATTTTTAAAAGGACAATATGAAGAAGAAAATAAATAAATTACTCTGAGATTTAGGTACGAACCCCATGCACCCGGTCTCGTGTTCACTTAACAGTCTAGTTTGCAAGTTAATTAAATATTTTATAAGGAGGGCTCTGATTGAACTATGCCTAATGTCTCGCCCAATCAGACCCATTGTTATGAAATTCAAAGATCGGTGGTTTGGTGAATAATTCAGCCGTACTATTGTTTGTTTAAGAGTGTTAATTGCATGCTAGAGCTAGATAGATCAGGTGAACGTGCTAATTAACTCCACCACAGAAACACGAGTCTACGTGTACTGTCAGTCTAAATCAAGTTCTTCTCTTTTATCAGGTATCTATGGAATTCCTGCTAGTACTCTTTTCTTGCCTCCCCAGTTCCCTGGTCTAACATTTGCGGCCAGACATAGTTATTACATTTCAACAGGAGCATTGTTATTATTACTCATGATAGTTGTACGAATTGTGTTCACATAAAGATTTCGTCATATCTACGATGTTCTACCAAAATGTCGTAGCTACAGATTTGAAAAGCTTTAGTTACGAGTTTTCGGTAGAACACCGGCGATTTGTAATTCCTTGGTATATATATATATATATAATGGTATATAATAAAAAAAATGTATACTAAACTAGATGTCTTATAGATGCGCAAGAAATAGTGAGATATCGAGGGTCAATTTTGTAAATATACAAACTCGACCGATGATCATTCACTATAACTTGTATATCTGTGATATGAAATCAATTTTTCATTAAGTACAAGATGGTTTACTATTTTTATATTATTGTAATGGATTTTTAGAATTTACTTTGTTTTAAAATGTAATATATAAGTTCGATTGGCTCATTGAGTCATTGGTAAAGAGATTTCGATGTCGCGGATTTGATCAACGGACCAAAAATAATATCGCTAATCCTTTGCCGAATGAAATACCACTATAAAAGAATAAGACGAAACTATCATATTTTCCACTATTCTTCCGTAACAAGGGAGCGTTGTCCTTCAGTCCGTCCGTCCTTCCGGAGCGATTTCTCCATAACCCTTGGGCCAAATCAAATGAAACTTACCATGTGAACTCCCTATGATATAATGCCGATGCGTTTTTTCCCTTTTTTTTTTGTTTGTTTGTTTTTTTGTTTTGTTTTTTGTTTTGTTTTATTTTAGGCCTCGTCACGGAAAAGGGGACTTATGGTAAAATAGAGTTTTTCTCAGGTTTCTACTAGTCTAATGGTCAGAGTTTAATGAAATTTCCTATTTGAGTAGCAAATCAGATGCCCTTGACCATAAACTATTTGAAATTTGCGGAAATAAGATGCGTCATGGAAAAGGGGGGCTTAATGTTTGTTAGCTTTACGTTAGCTCTCCAATGTTTGTTAGCTTTACGTTAGCTCTCCAATGTTTGTTAGCTTTACGTTAGCTCTCCATTTCTCCGCAACACTTACATTAGCCATAACTTTAAGTTGATAAGAGATATAGCCTTCATATTTCACATGTGCATTGTTTATGACAAAATCTTTCTGTTAGTAATACGGTCAAGGTCATTTCTCAAGGTAAAGGTCGTTTATTAAGGTCAAAATTTCGAAAATCTTAACTTTAAAATTTTTCATAAGTTTACAATGGTAAGTGATATAGCCTTCATGTTTAAAATGTGCATTGCTTATGATATGACCTTGTCTGTTGGTTGAAAGTCCAATGTCATCTGTCAAGGTCATTTCTCAATGTCAAAATTTCAAAAATTTCAACTTTAACATCGTCCACAAGTATACAATGGTAAGTGATATAGCCTTCATAGTTTACATGTGGATTGCTTATGACATAACCTGTCTGTATTTACTCAGTTCGAGGTCATTGGCTAAGGTAAAGGTCATTTTTAAAGGTCAAAATTTTGAAATTTAATTTTAACATTGTCCATAATTTTACAATGGTAAGTGATACAGCCTTCATATTTCAAATATTCATTACTTGTGACAAGACTTTTCAGCAGATACCAAAATCAAGGTCATTGGTCAAGGTAAAATTGCCAAAGTCATTAATTTTCAAATATACCTCCTTTACCAATTGCCAAATTTTCTTGTTACTTTACATAATTGTTTTTTATTAAGTGCCCTAGGTAATGTTTATTTCAATTTTTGACTCAATGATGAACCTTACCATGCTAAAAGGGGCTTAATGTCATGTAGCTTTACATTTTGTATATTTCCTACTCTAAAATAAATCAGTCTATTGTTTCTGTAAGACTACTCAAATTAGAGTCTTCATTTTTTGTATGTAGACATTTTTCATTGATAACTTTGATGGTCAAGGTAAAATATTTAACCCTGAAATTTACTAGAATCAGGCCTGTGAAGCCAAACAGATTCCTTCAATGTTTGTCAAACTTCCAAATTTCTTGCGAACTGAACTCTCAAACTATAGTTGCATTCAATGTCCAATAATGGCATACAGTTTTGTGACAAAGCCTTTTTCGTGGAGCATAATCCGTCTCCGATGGCTCTTGTTCAAATATATAAACAACCGACAGGCCCGAAAAAAAAAATACTACAGTACCATCGATTTGTTGTGCTTCCGAGTGAAGAGTTTGTATCTGTTCGACCTTATTCTGCATTATCAAATATAGTATTTAAGGTTTTATATTTCCAAATAAGTAGTTAAGTTTAAGATAGCTTATTTACATCTAAGAGCCACTTATTACAAATAGTACCATCGATCATATTGTGCACATTATAATAATCTTAAACGTGCAGCACGGAATCGAAGCACTTCCAAACTACTTCTTGGAAAAATTCTACAGTCATATAGACTTCATCTCGGTGTCTTCATTTCCATGATGATTTTTTTATTACCAATCGCATAGGCTTTTTCTTTAAAAAAAATCAGCCGCCGTCATAGCGCAGTCGATAGCGCGCCAGACTCCTAATCTTCAATCATTGGATGCCATGGGTTCGACCCCCGGCGGCGGCACATAATCTTTCCGACATTTGTCTCTCACCAGTTGGTGGATAATCGTAAACCTCAGTGGGATAGCAGCTGGAGTCTAGGAAAGGATTTAGTGGTAGTACTGGTGTGAGAAGTAACAGGAATCCATTGTTAGGTGGTCGAGCCGCCACGATATGACTGAAATACTGTTAAAAGCGGCGTTAAACCCCATTCAATCAATCAATTAAAGAATTCAAGTTCACTTGCTCGACACAAAGTTAGCAACACTGTAATGACAAAACAATGCCCATAAACGACACGATAGTCTTACCAGGTTACTGAATACAATTCTTACATCGCTACCTAACCTTGATATTTGAGACTGATTTATTATGCTTCCCGAAGGGCAAGAGTATAGTCGCTGCTTCGTCTGTCCGTTCGTCCGTCTTTCCGTCTTACACATTTCTGTCCGTCCGCCTCCATATGCTCACAAGCCTTGGATCAAACTGGGTGGAACTTCATATGTTAATTCCTATGTTATTGCGCCGACCCATATTTCCCGGTTTTTTGGATGGCTCAAAGGTCAAGGTCACAGCTCAGGGTCAAACATTTAAATTGGCTTGTTCACATCATACCCCCTTCAATTATGGATGGATTTCAAAATAACATGTCACAATTGTTCTCTATCACGAGCAGATGTACTATTTGAACAAAAGAATCAGAGAGGTCCAAGGTCAAGGTTGCAGCTCAAGGTCAAACATTAAAATTAAGCATGTCCACAACATAGCTCTTTATATTATAGATGGATTTCGATATAACTTTACACAATCGATTTCTATCATGAGAATATGTACCTTTTGAAAGAAATATTCAGATAAGGTCAAGGTCACAGCTCAAGGACAGACGTTAAATTTGAGCATGATCGGATCATATCTCCTTAAATTATGGATAGATTTCGTAATAACTTTGCAAAATTGTTCTCTATCATGAGTGAATGTGACATTTGAAAATAAAATCAGATATTGCAAAGGTCAAGGTCAAACCCTGCAATTAATCATGTCCAGAGCAATGCTCCTTCAGTCATGGATATATTTCTATATAACTTGGCACAATTGTTCTCTATTATCAGTAGATAAGCCATTTGAAAAAAATCAAATTGCTCCAAGGTCAAGGTCACAGCTCATGTTCAAACATTAAAATTAAGCAGCTCTAGTGCAAAATTCATAACCCAAATGGATGGATTTCGAAATATCGTTTTACGGTTGTTCTCTATTATTAGTAGATGTGCCATTGAAACTAATTTTCAGATAGCTCTAGGTATAGGTCACAGCTCAAGGTCTTATGTTAAATTTTTGCATTTATGGAATAGAGCGAGCATATAGCCGGATCCTTTTCTGTAAGACCGTCCGGATCTTTTCCTATATATTTTATACTTTTTTTGACAGGGCTATATTCGAGGTGCATAATCCGTCTCTGACGGCCCTTGTATTTCGTGTGAATCATGCTGCCGCCAAATAGTAATTCTGCATTCCTTGTTATAGTGCTAACAGTTAAAATGGTTGGGAAATCATACGTCACCTATGTATTGTAACCTTTTACTGTTTTTCAATATTTAAGACTTGTCCAAATTCAAATGGATATCAGACCACATTATAAAGTACGTACAATTAAAAAATAACCATCCTGTTTGATAATATTGTGGCTAAAGAATAAATTGCTTTATACAAGCGATTTCTTCTTTTCCCACAATGTTTTCTCGAGTATAATATGACAGTGACGTAAAAAACAGGGGTTGTATTGGAATGGGTTAAGATGTAAGATAGTTCAATTTGGACGAGTCTAGAATTTCGTCCTCTAGAAATGGGTTAAACAATATATGTTTTCATTGATTTTTGAAACGAGTCTTCGAAATTTGCTTTAATGAGGGCAAAATCCTATTCACGACCTTAGAAAAAAATCAAGGTTTTAACTATTTAGTTTCATTTCAACCGAGTTCCACAAGTCAACTCCTATTTCACCTGTCTCGTGCAATTGTTAAACATGTTTCTTTAGCGATATCGATTAAAGGAAACTGTTTGAGTTGTTTGAACCCAGGCCTAGAACAGTCTTGCGTAATTCCTTGAATTGTTACATCGACATTGCATGCGTGTCTGTCGTTCTATAAGTACTGTGATTGACAGGGCATTCTTAAAGAGGTGTTTTAAGTGATTCTATTGCGTTTGATGTACCATTTTTCTATGGAGAGCTAACCCACCAATCAAAGTATTCATTTATACCGGAAGTGAACTTTGAAGTCCAACATTTATGTGAAGCATGTTGATTGTTTGGTTACATAAACTTCTATTACATCTAATTGAAGCTGTAGTTACGACGCTTAGGTCGCCAGCCAAAAATTGTATAGCTTGTTTTCATGATACTGGCCATAAATTTTGAACCGCCGCTGACTGAAATACTGTTGAAAGTGGCGTTTAACCCCAATCAATCAACCAATCAATTGAATTTACACAAATATGCAGAATAATTGTTTGCAAACAAAGTTGGAATGACAAATGGTCTGCATGTCGGTTCTCTGCACAGTTGACATGGGGAGGAACTTCATGCGAGCATCGAAGTTGTTTTTTTTTTGTGTGTGTGTGTGTGTGTGTTTTAACTACTATAACTTAGATTAGTCACGCGTCAAAAGTATCAATGGCTACCTGTACTAAACCAAGTCGATATGTAAATGGACTTAGTCCTCAGTGTCTCTTCCCCCCCCCCCCGCGTCAACCCTCTCCACCACTACCCCATCCCACAACGTGCGACATACTTAAGGAACAAAACATATTCTGTCAACTGATCGCTTTTCGAAATAGACACACTGTATATATGCAATACAATAAAGTGGGTTTAAACGCATTAAAAATGTTGACAATGTCTATAGCAAACAAATATACAAGAACATAGAAATCTACATACAGTACCTTAGCAGGATAATATTCGAAAGATTGGAAGCGCTTAATCATTTATCTATTTCTAGATTTAAAAAATATCTGCAAGAAAACGGGTCTATTCAGGAATGGTATAATTGTTATGATTAAACAAAAAAGATATTGCTCTAATTGCCAATTAATACCTTAATACCATGGTATGATTTTCTGTAATTAAACACTGTAATGTAATATCATAATTATAAAGAAGCCATAATAATGATTATATTTCAGTGTGTTTATGATGGGAAATGAAATCGTGCCTGAACTTCTCATAATTGTAAATTAATGCTGAAAATGAGGATAATATTCCAGTTATTAAGAAATGTTATTTTGCCTTTTAATTAGCGGGTCGCGTCTGTTTAAGAGTCAATCGATCAATCAAATAATTCATATATACCGGAAGTGAACTTTGAACTCCTACATTGGTCCACATTTATGTGAAGCGTTTACGTTGGTTTTGCGAATTAAACGTCCTAACTACTGCTTGAATTAAACGCCGTAACTTCAGCTTGAATAAGCTGTAGTTACGACGTTTACATCGCCTACCGACCGTTTTACATATTTGTTAAATGTTAACGGCTATAGAGAAAGCCTCAAACAATTTTTATAATACTTAAGTTGAGTATTACTACGAGAGCCTTTCCGACATCCGACATTCATCTCTCACCAGGGCCGCCGTCATAACGCAGTCGGTAACGCGCCAGACTCCTAATCTTCAATTATGAGATTTCGTGGGTTCGATCCCCGGCGGCGGCACATATCCTTTCCGACATTTGTCTCTAACCAATGGATGGGTAATCGTAAACCTAAGTGGGCTAGCAGCTGGAGTCTAGGAAGAATGTAGTGGTAGTACTGGTGTGAGAAATACAAAGAATCTGTTTTTAAGATGCTCCAGCCGCCGCGATATGGCTGAAATACTGTTAAAAGCGGCGTTTAACCCGATTCAATCAATCTCTCACCTATGAGTGGGATAGTAGCGGAATGCTAGGAAAGGAAGTACTGGTGGTACTGGTGCGAGATATACCAAGAATCAACTGTTAGGTGATCAAGCCGCCGCGATATGATTGAAAATTCTTAAAAGCGGTGTAAAACCAAATTCAAACAAACCAAACCACAAGAGCCGCACGTATGTAAACTTTCAAAAACTAAATGTAATAAGTACAAAGAGATTTCAAAAAAGTAGATCCCATGATACTGGTTGTTTGATTGAAAGTGTTTGCTTTGCAATATTTGATTAAGTTATTTTGTATATTTACAAATGTTGAAAACTGCCTTTTAGCTAATATGAATCTTATTTACTTAATTCAGGTTATTTGCGTAATTTGAAATCTATATTTTACTCTCTTTTTTCGGCGTAGTTGTGTGCGGCCAAGTTGAGTTGTTTTGTTGTTTGGTTTTTTTTTTTTTTTTTTTTTTTTTTTTTGTTTGTTGTTGTTGTTGTTTAGGCTGGAACTGCTTTGTAAAATAGATAAGACAGAATCTGGGCTAACGATTGGTTGAAAGTATGAGATTATCAACGACCTTCGAGGGACCACCAAAAAGTGATCGCTTGAGAGAATGATCTCTTAATACACGTTTTTAGACGAATTTAAGGGATTATTGCATACATCGATGGCTCAGCGCGAAACAGTTGTAACTGCCTATATGTTTATAGGCAGTTACAACTGTTTCGCGCTGAGCCATCGACATGTAATTGCAGATTTTTTCATTTAACCCGTTGTTGATCGAAATCACTAGATTCGTATCATTGAGCCGACTTAAATGGATTCCAACAACATAGGCTGCAGTTACGAGATTTTGTAACAAATACCCCAAATTTTTAGAGATAATGGTTTTTGGAAGGAAAGTTTGATTAAAGTCGCCGAATGAAAGCTGTTGCACCTAAAACGATAGTCACACTTCACTGTAATTGATATAGCCCGCCACTTAACCCTTTCCCGTTCAATCTCTGGTTTCTACGTCCGTGTGTTTTAATATCATAGAAAACATTGTTGACAATGAAGAAATTACTTGTAACAAGCAATTCCTTCATTTTCACAATATTTTCTATCCTATTGAATGATTAATTTTCATATGTGCGGGCTGATCTTTGTCAATGCCTCCTGTCAAAACAGAAATATTCCAGGTTCAGCAAGACGAAAAGCCAAGACACCTGTAGGCGATGCGCTATTGAGAACAAAAAAATGTTTCAGTGGATTTACGAATGACCCTTTTTGGGCTAAAGGTCACTTTAATATTGAAGGATCTCCAATCCGTTTGTCTGCAAGTCCTTCGTCCATGAAACGTGTTATAGCAGATATCCAAACAATCGCTATATGCTGTTGAGAGTTGCATGACATCGCTAACTTGGTCATTAATTATTCAAAGTAACGGATATGTAAGAGATCGTTAGATCGGAATGTTCAACAAAACATCAAATATCCACCTTCTCACTGAAAACTTACTGAATTACACTCCGGGTTCCCTTTTTTTTAAATAGAGAAACAATGTGCGATGTAATTTTTTTACCCTTGAAAGGACGGAATAAACTTAGATTGACCTACAAATAACATCATGTTTTTGATTAAGTTTCCTCTTTTCACGAAGTGATACGTCAAAGTTAGACATCAAAAATCAAAAGGGAACGGGGATATATGAGGATTCGAGTTGTTCTGAAACATTTCATTCTAGCTAATAATTAATATTATTTGAGCGCCTGCGTGACATTTCCAACCATTACACATGTGCGCCAAGTAAAGACTCAGATCAGCCTGTGCATCCGCACAGTCTGATCAGAGTCTTCACTTTGCGCTCTGTAGATTGATACTGACCCAAAGCTTCTTTAAACGATCAGCAAATGTTCTAATTGTCCCGAATGGCTGTCCAGGGTGCTCAATGTGTGCGAGTTACGCACATGCGAAATGGTTGTAAATGTCACACATAGGCTCATTTACCATTTTTCGAATCAATTCATCTGTGAAGGGTATGTGCATCGTTATGTTCCAAAAATTTAGTAGCCGACAAGCCGACAGGCATGACAATGTTCTGTTACAAGTCTATGGTGTTTTACACTTTTGCATTAATACCAGATGCCGTATATTAAAAATTCCACGTAGGGGGTAAATTATATCAAGTCCAACTTTCAAAATGGTTGGCCCAGGATATTCTAAAAAAGAGAGATTAATCATTAAGACAAGGGATTCTGATGTACGTAATGTTCTTTCTTTAATGATTTAATAGATAACCGCGGTGCAAATCAATTAATGCAAAATGCAGCTGTCGTAATTTATCCAGCCTTGGAACAGTGGAAAAAATGATAGAATTCAAGAAACAAAATATAAACGTCTTTACTAAACTATTAACCCTTGTCATGCTCAGCCCGGAATATTCCTGTTTTGACATGACGTCTATAGACTCTAGACAACGAGCCGGCATATATATGCAGTCTGATCTTTGTCTAGACCTTCTGCGTGCACATTTGAAGCTAGGTTTGTTTTTAAGGTAAATTTTAAGAAGTATTATTGATCTGCAAGTAGTGTTTTCCGTGCTTTCAGCCCTTTGATTTTAATGCAGTTTTGTAGCGGATTTAATTCAGCACGACAAGGGTTAATCTTATCATGGCTAATCCAAAGACATTTATACGATTCCGCACAGCCAAATTGCATAAATGCTATACGGCATTTTCTTTTGCTGTTTTCCGTCCGTTCGTATAGCTATCATAGTTGTTTTATGAACAGTTTTGTTATTCGGTTATAAAGTTCCATTATGATGCTCCCCCATGTTGTCGCCGCATCGTCTGTCCGTCCGTCCTTCCGTTTTCCGCCCTTCCATCCGTCCACCCCGATATCTCCACAACCCTTGTGCCATATCCGATGAAACTTCACATGAGAATTCCTTATGATACTCCACCGAGATACTTTTCTCTGTTTTTGGATAGCTCCAATGTCACAGTTAGTTCAAGATCAAAGTTCAAAATTGGTCTTGTTCAAAGCATAGCTCCTACAATTGTGGATAGTTTTAAAAATAGCTTGGCACAACTGTTCTCTTTCATGAATGGACGTACCATTTGAAGAAAAATTCAGATAGCTCCAAGGTCAACGTCACAGTTCAAGGTCAAAGGTCAAAATTTACCCTGTTCAAAGCATAGCTCCTTCAATTGACCAATATCTGTCCCCGCCCACACACTGCATTGGCCACGTCCATTGACTCCGACAGGAAGTCCCGCTTCGAATGTGAACGGCGTTAGTTTGCAAGATTTATAGCTCGCAGCATGTAATAAAAAAGTAGAGTAGTTGATTGCGACTTAAACGTCGTAACTACAGCTTGAATGATTTTATTGGTCGATATATTCCTTGATTGACAGCTGCGATTGGTCAATTATGTATGGTTTTCAGAATAACTTGTTTCAAGTATTCGCTCTCGTGATTAGAAAAAAAATCCAATATCAAGGTCACAGCTCAAAGTCAAACGTTGAAATTAAGCATTACCAGAGTATATCTCCTTCAGTTATAGATGGATTTCAAAATAACTTTACAAAACTGACAAGTCGTAGCTGTTAGTCAGTTAATCAACTAACTAATCAAAAAATCTGTTCATTTAATGAGCCAGTGGTCGGGGTAAGCGATTTGTTAGTTATTCTCTAGTATGAGTAGATGTACCACCTGAAAGAAATCTTCAGATAGCTTCAAGGTCAAGGTCACATCCCAAGGTCGAAATTTAAAAGTAAGCATGTCCTGAACATAGCTTCTTCAATTATAGAAGGATTTCAATATAACTTGGCACAATTTTTCTCAGTCGAATAGATGTGCCATTTGGGAAGCAATCGAATAGCTCAAAGATCACAGGACAAGTTAAATGTTTGAAATATGTCTGGAGCATGGCTCCTAAAATTGTGGATTGATTTCGAAATAACTTTGCACAGTTGTTCACTATTGTTATTTGATTTGTCATTTGAAACAAATTTCAGATAGCTCCAAGATCAAGGTAACAGTTGAAGGATGTACATTAAAAATTTGCCTGTCTGGAACACAGCTAGCATATAGCCCTATCTGCATCTGTTGGTCTGTCCGAACCCTTTTCCCTGTTTATTTTATACTTTTTGTGACAGGGCTATATTCGGGGAGCATAATCCGTCTCTTGCAGCTGATGTTAAAATCTAGAGTATTGGGGGCTTTACCTTTTAAAGGACGACATAATTTTAGACTGTTCCGAATTCAAAGAATTTGCGGACGATAATCTCTGGTTATACATCTGTCTGTTCGGTTACAAAACTTAGTGGAATATAAAGGAATTGCCTGTGACAAGTATCGCCACGATATGACTGAAATGCTGTTAAAAGTGGCGTTAAACCTCAATTAATCAATTATCTCTTTGAAAATGGATTTTTCTGTTGTGTGCGATTTGTTTCAATTTACATGTATTCAAATTACGTGAATTTATGTGCAGTTATATCATACTATACCCCTAACGAAAATACTTCAGAAAAACAATGTTAAAAAGAAGAAATTACCCTCCACAAGTAATCGCTTTTTTAAAACCTTGTTATCTACCAAAATAGGCAAGAGATACTCAAAATTCTTTCAACTTGAAATTGTCGTCTGCAACTTTTGCAGTAGGACCAGTCTTAAATTTTATCATGTGGAAATGGGTTAATAGGATTCACCAGTTGCGGAACCTTAGTTTATCACGAAATGAAAGGTATATCATTCTCACACTTTAACAAACGATATTCATATTTCTCTATGCAAAAAAAGACATTTTTCTTTCGGACAAAATCTCCCAAAGAGCATCATTTAGCACGTGAATTACATGGCAATCGGGTGACGTCATCACAACTTTGGTTTCAAAAGGAGTACGAAATGAATTAAAGCGGGCTAAGTCTATCGAAACAGTCAGGCTGTCATTTGGATATACGTGTACATGTATATATGTTTTGTTGTGGTGAAATTGCCACGCGATAATCCACCGAGAAATGTCAATTATCCAATGAAAGAATAAATAAAAATCACTGTTAATCACTTCGTAAAATTCACAAACATATATGCATGACTCGATGCCATTAAGGCATACAGAGACCTGAAATAGTTCCCTTTTAAAGGAAAGTTGTAGCTTCTTATCTGCAATCTGTTATCTGCAATCCAAAAGCCTTGTTCTTGTACCTCTGACAATCTCATTAACCAAGCGTCTGATAAAGTTAGAAAACCTTTCTCTCATCCTGATTGATTTTTTTCAATATTAAAGATTTTCACACTTGATGAGGGGTTATCTCCCTTTCGAAATCTGGAGAAATTGGTGGTTTTGCAGTGATTAGACTGCCTTCATTTGTGCTATCTGAGATTAAATCTTCTCAACTTGGTGTTTAACTGATGAAGAGGCCATGCAATATTCACGATCTTTTTATTCTCGTAGAATTTGGGGTCTCTCTCTTGTATGCCTTTAACCTGTTTTCTCTAGGGATATCAAATGCACAAACAAATATCGCCGCAGCCCTTTCTGAATGAACAATGCTCATAGAGTTCAGTTTATTTGCCGTCATCTAAAAGCGTGGCTTCCATATTGTTATGTCTCTAACCTACCACCCTTGAGCTTAAAAATATATAGGACTTTAGACCAATGAACACACAGAATAACATGTTGAAATTATCATTATCCGTGATCTGTGTATTCTTTAATACTGTATATATACATGCAAGACGAATCGCGGCTGTCATTCGAGGAATCAACCGACCAATCAAATACTTTATTCGGCCCGGCCCTAAGCTTTCAACTCCATATTGGCAACAATTATTGTTTACCTTTCTTGTTGGTTTGGCGACTTAAACGTCGTAAGTACATTATAATCAATTTGTTTGAATGGGATTTACGCCGCTTTCAACAATCTTGCAGTTATATCGCGGCGGCTGGAGCACCTAACAATGGAATCCTGGTGTTTCTCACACCAGTACTACCATTAAATCCTTTCCTAGCCTCCAGCTGCTATCCCACATAAGTCTACGATTATCGACCCATTGTTGAGAGACAAATAGTCGGGAAGGATGAGTGCCTCCGTCGAGGATCGAACACAGTTTAATCAAGCTGTACTTACGACGTATAGGTCGCAAACCATCCATTTACTTTATTGTTATATGCTACTAGTACTGGCCATAAATTTTGCAAAGTAATGCGTTTTAACCCATTCCCACTCAGTGACGCTTTTAGACGCCCCCAAGAAAAAAAGAGTTTGGAAAACAATGTGGAAAATGAAGAAATTGCTTGATACAAGCAATTTCTTCATTTTTCACAATGTTTTCTTACCAGAAAGTTGAAAAAAAACAACATTTCATTAACTTTGAATTGTCGTCTGCGCCTGTTTTCAATTTGGGCCAGTCGAAATTTTTGCCGTCTGGTAATGGGTTAAAATCGAAGCGGAACTTCGAGCTTCGCCATCGATTGGTAAATCATATGAACGAGTACTGGTAAATACTAGATTCCGTGTAAGGGTAAAAAATTGTACAAGTGTTACACCGAATTACTAAATTTCAAAAACTACAGCCTTCTGGAGCTCAACACTTCAACTAACGTGAAAAAGCACTTTAACAGCTATGTAATAAGTTTCCACAACTGTTAACGACTTCGTTTTCGATTTACTTTTCGTCAGTATCTATATTCCAGATGATATAAATACTTCCGATTCCAATCAACTTGATGTCTCACCTTTCTCCAACATACGCAAAGAAGGAGACCCCACCCACCCCCTACTCATTAGAAGTCGTTTTTTTGAAAGATCAAATGAACATCTGATTTTTTTTTTTTTTTTTTTTTTCCAAATTAAAAAAAAATTCTATAAAAGAAACAAACGAGAGGAAATGAATGAATGAATTGGTGGATCGCTATAAAACGGCGTTATTCTGCAAAATTTATCAAACAATAAAAACTAAATTGGTAAGTTGACGACGTAAACGTTATACGTTGTCAGCGCATATCATATTCTCCGAAGAATGGGCTGTCTTCGGGACCGTATCTCTTATCCAGATTGGGATGAATATTACAAACTCGATATCATATCGCCAAAAAGTAGCAAGTGAAGAATTGCAATTAAACTACATTTGTGGCGAAATCAAACTTATTTGTCACCCCAAATTAATTAGAAAAATAATTATTTCAAATTGCGAAAGTATTTATGCCTTACCTGTGCTCCATGGAAAGGCATCAAGAATATGAAGCGTGCATTTCATGGGCGCTGACATTTTGAATGAAGTTCGACAGAATCGGCCTAGTTGTCACGAATGGCACTACCTAGAATGTCCAAATAAGATAGGACAGTATTTGAAAAATGCCACCTATCGAAAGATAACGAAGATAAAGCTTTAATATGTTACAGTAACCAGCCAACTTTATGCTATTAATTATATGAATCAAAGTGCCGTACGCACTGTAATTGGTCGTCACTGAGAAACTGGACATATATTTGCATTCCGACTTTAGTATTAGGGTAAAACAACGTTAATTTCTATTACTTTCATAGCACGTAGGTTCTATCCTAGTGTATGATATTTCCGTGAATGTTAATTAGAACTAATATTATTTTACACGAACGTAAGACCTTGATGCACTACGGGTACCGACAAAAAAGCAACTTTTTGTGAAAACTAAATTTTTAAAAATTCTCGATTGTTAAATAGTCATGGTAAGATCATCCCTGCAAGCTATTTTTATAGAGCCAAAACAGGAAAATTATGGAAATATGATAACTTAAGTTTAAGAGCAAATGCTGACAGCAGGTTCATTAAATTTCAAAACCCTCTCTTTTTCTTGGCAGAAATTAGCAAGTTCCTAAACAGCGCTGATTATAAACAAAGGAAAAAACAATTGATACTATTCTTTGGGCGAATTCTTTAGACAGCTTGAAAGCATAATAATCAAATTTGCTCTCCAGAAGAACTTTCAGTACTTTGATTAACTTATGGCTGGAAAATAATTGAGTGGCAGTATCATCTTTGTTTACACATCGATATGATTGAAAGAAAGGGTTGGTTAGACGCGTTCATCATTAGCGGAAAATCCTTGAACCATTCATCTTTAAAGCGTGTGACCGTCCAGTTTTCCTTTACTCCTTTTGATAATTTTTAACTTGTAAAATGAAATGATTTTTTTCTGTTTGCCCGTCAGAATATACGCCCAGTTGGGCTAAAGGCAGTTTTGGTAAATTGCAGCGACACAATCTCGAGTTTATGGTTATATAAATTGGTCTACGACCAATTAAAAACAGAGAATACTTTTGTTTTCATGGAGGTATGAATCGAAAAAACTAATCACACTGTATGAATACGCTGTAAGTAAGGGGCGCCTTCAAAATGTTCATGATTTAGTAGAGGAAATCTACTTTAAAACATCCCCCGTTATTCTCAGAACGGTCATACATTCTAGCCTGAAAACAATAGCTCTTTAGATTATGGAATAAAAGAGCTTTTATAATATCATTTTATCCTAATGTATTTCTCTCAATAGTAGACATTTGTGTAAATTATTATTTGGTTTTGTCTGACTCGTTCTCTTTATCACTGACATTACCAACACTTGCCCTGATTTATGTACAGCGCTGCTTACTCGTGACCTCGGGCGAAAAAGGTCCATCTTAGAACTACGCGAAACAAATCGTCGTTTGGCGTGCAAAATGTCGTAACTACAGCTTTAATAAAGCTGTAGTTACGACATTTTGCATGCTCAACGATGTATTGTTTTAAAGAGAGGCGGAATCTTTCAGATGCTAATCAAAACAGCTAGTATTTTGAAAATATACGTATAATTTTCTACCCAAGTCAGCCTGCGAAATCTTGCTCTAGGTTGCTTTTTATTCGAATTTAATTTATTTTAAACGAATAAGTATTTGTATATAGAATGAATACCTAAAAAAAACATTTTTGTAATATGACCAACGGCTCAGGACTGAAATAACCACGTTCGATATTTTTGATAATACACGGGTGATATTGAATAAGTGTTATTTTAAAACTGCGAATGAATTTGAAGCTGTTTGTTACCGTCACAATGACGTCACATAGCATGAAAAGACGTCATTTTACAAATGGCGTTAGCCTATATATTTCTCGAATTATCGGTGAATTCTATTACTTTTTAGGGAGTTAATGCAAAAGATAATGATAACAAATAAAATATCAAATTCATGCTCACATAATCCCGAATTTATTAAACTAGATAAAACCTCGACAGAACCTCGTTTTTGCTCGTTTAATAAATGTGGTATTCCATGATCACTCATTCGGTGTTCTCTATTGCTGAATGTACTTATTGACATTTCCAATTGCTCATAAATTCATTTAAGAGCTGAAGAGAATTATTTTTGTTTTCATGGAGGTATGAACCAAAAAAAAACTAATCACACTGTATGAATACGCGAAGAGGATTCATACAAACGTGTGATTATGTTTTTCGGTTCATACCTCCATGAAAACAAAAAATATTCTCATCATTTCTTCTTTGAGTATCAAAAATCAAAAGCTTTACAATTTTTGATACTTTTTTGTATGGGACTATTTTATGCGGAAGCATACAAAATCGCTATGTTTTCAAAAAATTTTCGTGGAGTTATGAATATTTTTTCGACCAATCAGATCGCCCGATTTTGAAACTAAAAATTAAATTATTGCTGTTTGACAGAATCATTGTCAGTTTTCTAGGCTCGAGTAAAATCTGTTAGAAGACGGCTTATTGGGGCACAACCCTCTTTTAATCCCAGACTTCTTTTTCTGTCTAACTTTGTAAATATTACTATTCAACCATTACCACACGACAAAACTTTAGACTAGTCCGAATGAAAGAAGATGTAGACGACAGTTTCAAAATTGGTGAAACTTAGAATATATTGCCTTTTATGGCAGCAAACATTGTGGACATTGAAGAAATTGCTTTTTACAAGCAATTTCTTCATTGTCCACAATGTTTTCAAAACACCTTTCTTTGGGGCGTAAAAAAGTGGGATTATGAGGGAAAAGGCCAAGAGTGTCGGTTGGGCTGCCCTGATAGTCAGTAGACGGCTCAGTCTCTATTGTGAAGAGTGTTTGAAACAAATGGTTTCGAAAGCGCCATTTTGGGCTGTTTTGTATTCAAACCCAAGCACTATTTATGGAGGGAGTAAAAGTTTAGACTGATTTATATTCTATCCTTTCACGATCACTCTCTCTAATGGATATAATAAATGGAGAATTGGTCTGGATAAACCTTGCATACTGAGGATGATTATTTAATAGAAAACAAAACCATTATACTTCACCGGAGATAAAACGTCGCTTGTTTACAAACAAAATAAATCACAACATTGCCTCCTGTGTTGTTCTAACCGAATTTTTTGTATCGGACACTTACTAAATGATCTGCTTTAGAAGCTACAAAACTTAAACTTTTTAATCTGCATTGACTGACCGGCCGTAGATGCAAATCGGTCCTCGTCAAGAGGCACATTGTCGTCGTCGGGCTATAACTCTTTTGCTTATTAGTCTGAAGCCGAATGGGACTTTAGGTTTACACTCTGTCCGTCCGTCTGTCAGTCTGGTAAATCGGTTTGCCGGACTTGTTCCAAACGCTGGCAGGTATTGAGCTGATTTTGGTATGTAAGCCCACATTGATAAATTTCAGAACAAGTTGGAGTTTCGTTCCGGTCTATTGATTTTTGAGGAAGCTACGGATGCTGCACTTAGAAAATTATAGGGAAGCTGCAATTTGCTGGAATTTTTTTCTAACGCTGGCAGGTATCTCACAGATTGTTAATATGTGAATCCGCGCGAGGAGTTACAGAACAAGTTCGAGTTTTGTTCTGGTCTATTGATATTGAGGAAGATGCGGATGCTGCATTTTGAAAATTACTTGGAAATTACCACAAGGTTACCCTCACAATAATCGCTGAATTCTGAAATAAGCTTTACTCGTGTAATGCCATGCACAACTACTGTCTTTATCTCCGCACTCTTTACTTAAAGTATAATTTCAACAACAACACTAAAAAGAGATATCAACTGCGTGTTGTGTTGTTTTTGTTTTTTAAGGGTTACACCGAAAGTCAGATATATCAATCAGACTTTGGAGGGGCTCTTTTACAACCCAAAAAAATATCTCTCTAGAGAGATATATGTATAAAGCCGGTAGTGGACTTGGTATTGCTATGCAATACTTAAGAATGCTTATTCATTTCTAACCCATTCCAAAACTATCCCGCTTGTATACGCATCCCACGAAAAAGAAAAAAAAACTTTGTAAACATTGAGGAAAATGAAGCAATTTCTTCGTTATCAACTATGTTTTCTACATCAAGTTATTTCTTCATTTTCTACCCAGAAAAAATCTAAAAATTCATAAACTAGAAAATGTCGTCAACAACTCGTCTGTGTTGTCTGGTAATAGGTTAAGCATACATATATAGCAATGTGGCGGCACACAGAAGACAACAAAGAATTGCGTAACCATGTGGTCAATGTTTTGGGGGAGAAATTGGTATTTAAGACTTCTTAAAGACCCTATTAGTCTATTCATGACGTTTTTGTCAAGCGCGTGCAGGCAGTTATTATTTTATATGATTTGAACACGTAGCGTCACTCATACGTTTACTTGTAGAAAGCTCGTGTTGGCGTGGAAAAAGGATACGTATCCAAGGTAAGGGTTGCTCTAGTGGTTGACACCTACGACGGTTCGGTACCGAAATGCAACGCTGAAATTTAAAAAGAAATGGCTTGCTTTAACTTTTTGTCGAGCCCGCTTGCAGCGAGCGAGACATAGATGTCACTATGACAAGACGGTTTCCGAACGTGTCCGGACAATTACTCCTACATCTATGGATGGATTTCAAAATAACTTGGCACAATTATTCTCCATCATGAGTAGATGTGCCATTTGAAAGAATTTTTGGGATAGTTCTAATGGCAAGCTCAAAGCTCAAGGTCAAACACTAAAATTGTGCTTGTCCGGAGCATGATGCCTACAAAACTTTGCGTGCTCGACAGCAATTGCCCTGGGACAACCATCTAGTGATATCCAACCCTCCTGTCTGCAATCATGCCGTTTTAAGGCATGCTAGCAACGTGTATAATATCGACAAGGAGATGCTTTATTTGCACAAACTTATTACTTAAGAACTTATCCTGCTGTTTAACAATATTTTCTTCTTTTTGAATAGATATTTAACTATTTGCGCATAAAACATGATTAGGTCTTCAGCTATAGTTTTAGCTCGGTCGGTCAAAACGGTGATGGTACTAAAATATTGATAAGAAATAGTTCATCAAGGTGAAATTTTGTAGACGGACACAGAGAAAAGTTAAAGCATTCGCTTTTAGAATCGTTCTCTTTCGTAAACAACTGGATCTGGCGCAATTTAATTAATTCTATACATATACTGAGCAAATATGAACACTCGAATTGTTGCGACCGGACTACCGATATTAGATATACTGCAAGACTTCTTGTGCACTAAGACAAAAAAAAAACAAAAAAACATCTGGTTGTTTGTACAGATATACAAAAAGTCTCAGCAGTAGGTTGTTCTATTGATAAACGTCAAAAAGTAAAGTGCCCACGAAATAAGATTCACATGATGATCAAAATGTAACATTTATTTTTTTGATATTGATTGTGTCCACCTCCAGCATCTATAACATCAACGCAATGCCTCTTTAAGGATCTTTGAACATTCGTCGATATTATCCGAGGAAGGCATCTTCATTGTTGAAGAAAGGTACGTTCAAGATACCCTAACGTCTGAGGTTGATCTGCTTGCTGGCGGACACGGCAGCCTACCTTGCCTCATATATGCTGAATCAGAGTAGGGGCACTCTTAGACTTCAATACCGATATTTCTCAGAAAGTCTTGCACTATCGTGCTAAAACGTAAGCCCAGGTCCGTTTCTCTGTACAAAGGGACAAAAAAAAGGTAGCAAAATCGGATTCTTGCACTGGTTGGTGGTTAAGTTGCCTTGAACAGCAACAAGGGGGTACGTTGGCCGCCGTCATGGCGCAGTCGGTAGCGCATCAGACTTCAATCATGGGATTTCATGAGTTCGATCCCCTGTGGCGGCACATATCCTTTCCGATATTTGTCTCTCACCAATAGGTGGATAATCGTAAACCTAAGTGGGATAGCAGCTGGATCTAGGAAAGGATATAGTGGTAGCACTGGTGTGAGAAATACCAGGAATCCGTTGTTAGGTGCTTCAGCCGCCGCGATATGATTGAAATACTGTTAAAAGAGGCTTTAAACCCCATTCAACCAATCAATCGCCGTCCTTGAGCACAAACGTCTCCATATCATAAGACTCCCACCATTAAATCTGTCCAGAGCTCTGACACATGCTTGAGCAAGACGTCCTCCAGGCCTTCGGTACACACGTACCCTGTCATCATCACACGGCAATGTGAATCGCGATTTGTCGATTCCCAGTACCTTTGATTTAACCGTAGGTGCCTGATACACCTTTGATAACCTGTGAGATTCGGTCCATTATGTAGCCTTCGAGCTCGGTCGAAGTCAAGCTGATTGTTAACGGTTCCTAACAGTTTGGGCAGTAACCCTACCACTAAACATCTCTCTACTAGTGGATGTTGCTGGCGTAAATCTGTGTCGGAGATGTAGCAGTCGTATTTCACGATCATCACGATGTGACGCCACTCGGCGCACCGTTCCAGGTCTCAGCTGGTCAGCAAAGGGACCTTGTTTAGTGTACACGAGTTCTAAATTGAGTATTGTTTGCCGTAATTAAGCAATTCATTGCTTTGGCAACAGCGGTTAACCTGAGACTTAACAACCACTGAAAAGCATCCCAATGGTTTCTTGACGTTGTTCCATGATTTGAACGTCGTGGCATCTCCACTACAGATTAATTTCGGGTGTTCTCTTTAGCTTAACCTTTTTCTGCTTTGCAAAATTTAAGACCCTTCCAAATTCAAAGGTTTTGCAGACGAAAATTTAAAGTTGATTTTATCTGAAAAATAACGTTTCAGTAGGGTAGAAAATATTGCGGATAAATAAGAAATTGCTTGTTACTAGGAATTTCTTCTTAATATTTTCTTAATTATAAGATAACAGGGACGCAAAAAAAAAAACAGAGATTTAATAGGAAAGTGTTAAGCTTGGGCGCTTAGGAAAGGCAAGTTGTAAGGTCATAAGTTATGGTAAGCACGTGCTATTTAACTGTCGATTTCACATTCTACACCGGGTAACGGTTAGCATGTGTTTTTATAATTTAATGGTTACGTGCAGTCACATAGTTCCTATTTGCTATTTCATAGCTTTTATTTATTTATTTAACTTCACACCGGAGAACAAATGTATGGAAACTTCAATCAGTTGTTTCGTGTTTGTGTGTGTGAGTGTGTGTATGTGTGTGTGTGTGTTTTTTTTTTTTTGTTTTTGTTTTTTTTTTTTGCCCTCGGCATATATTATATTTTAGTTTGCAGCCTCTTCTTATGATCAGCCCTATAACTTGCACCTCAACGCATCGAACGTATTATACAAAAGTTAAATTATTTGTTAAAACTCTAACAAAACCGTTATTTGTAGAATTCTGACATTTCCTGGTAAAAAAAATCTAGAGAGATGAACAAATATTGCAATGCTAAAAACCGGAAATCCCGTATTTTATTTTTAGAATCAGAGTGTACCGTTTAAAAATAGATCTTCCCAAGCTTGTGTATTTGACATTTTATTGTGTATTCAACGTGATATAAACACGGGTTTACCCTGCTACGGTATCAGTCTTCACGCGGATATGAAATAGGTCGGAACTAATACCATTGTCAGAGTTTCATTGTGTTTTCTCAAATTAGGAAATTTACAAGTGCATCCTGCTTATTTTAAGGAATTTAATGCGTGATAAGAGATTGAATTTATTTGCTTACTAAGGTAGGTCCCTTAATTTTAAATTAAGCATTACTTCATTTACCGCAATATTTTCTTAAACGTCTTGGTCCTGCAATCACGGAATTGCTTGTGTGCTGGATTATTAGATCAAGTTGATACAATTATTATTGCGTGCAGTATATTCCTCTTAAATTTCTTGATTTTTTATCCATTGCCAAAGAGATCTAATCCTAAATTTTTCTCCCTGAAAAAATTATATTGAAGTAAAACATTATGAGAAATTCTTCAGGCAATTTTTCTTTTTCTCACCTTAACTCGTAAATTACATGACAAATTTTTAGATTGGTCCAAATAAAAAGGAGTTGCAGATGACAATTTTAAGCTTAGATTTTTATTTATAACCTTTGGATTAGAAAACATTGTGGATAATACAGAAATTGTTTGTAACAATCAATTTCTTTATATTGCACAATGTATTCAAAATTGTTTTGTCAAGGGGCGTCCAAAAGCGTCATTATGTGGTTAATTAAGGAAAACTTTATGAGAAAATCTTAAGGTATTTTTTTCTTTTTCTCTATATATTATTCTACCCAGTCACTTGTATTTTAAATACAGTTGCACTTTGAAATGAAACCTTTAGCAGGAATTTGGACCAGTCAAAAAATTTGTTGTTTGGTAATGGGTTTAGCCACATTGGCATTTCATTATCAAAAAAAAATCTTATTCTGCTGAATCATTTTTACTATTTACCTATGATTTTTCATATCGGACTCCAAAAATTGTTGGTTGTTTGGTCAAAGAATCAAGGTAAAATTCACACTGCACCAGGTTGTATTCAGGCAACCATTGATTTCCTTTTATTGTAGCGTACAATCAGTAACATAACAATATGAGAGACGATGGATTGAAATAGATTGTTCATTGAGGCTTCAGGTGAATTAACCAATTACCAAACAAAACAATTTTAAACTGATCAAAAAACCTTGCAAACCACATTTTTAGTGTATGAAAATTTTAACCCTTGTCATGTTGAAACCAGAATATTCCGGTTTTGGCAGGAGGTGTAGACCAAGATCAGCCTGCACATAAGTGCAGTCTGATCTTGAGATACATCCCCTGCTTGTACTTTTCCTGCAAGAATTGTTCATGAAATTGATTTCTAAAATAATGTTGACTTTTGAACAACAGGTTCTATCATTGCTTTCAGCCCTTTGATCTTACAGCAATTCAGTAAAGTAATATATACAGCATGACAAGGGTTAAAAGTCTTTTTCTTTTGTGACAGAAAACATGAAGCAATTTATGCGTTTCCACAATGTTTTTGCAAGCTTTTTTCATTCAGGGCGTGAAAAAGGAGGATTAATTGAGAATGGGTAATCAACCCACTTCCACATATGAAAATTTTATACTTGTCCAAATCAAAAGAAACTGCAGACAACAATTTAAAGTTGAAACTTTTTTAGATTTATTCAACTTTCTGTTTGAAAAGATTGTGGAAAATTAAGAAATTGTTTTTTTCAAGCAAATTCTATATTTTACACAATGTTTCCCATTTGTTTTTCTTGGAAGACAAAAAATCTATGGGTAGTAACATGTAATAAAAAAAAGTAAAATGGTTGGTAATAAAGCTGTAATAACAACCTCTAGATTGCCAAACAAAAAAAATGCTCCAAATATTTGTTTGCCTAATTTCACTTTCTATCAAAATGAATGATTTGATTCCTTGATTGGTTCTGGTTCCTTGATTAACGGTCATGATCCATCTATTGTGTCAATTAGAGTGGAAAACATTGTGGCAAAATAAGAACATTGCTTGTGATAAGCATAAGCAATTTTTGCTTTGATCACTTTTATAGTACTTACAGTGATTTTTCTGTACCATATCAAAATGCAGGATGTTCTGGTAAAGGGTTAAAAAATTCATACACTGCAAATTTTAGACTGGTCCAAATTGAAAGAAGCTGTAGATGACAATTTCAATTTTTCAACTTTTTCGTATTTTTTTGTAAAAAATATTGTGGATAATGAAGAAATTGCTTGATACAAGCAATTTCTTCATTTTCCACAATGTTTTCCAAACTGTTTATCTTGAGGGGTGTTGAAAGAAGGAATTGTGTGATAATGGGCAAATGCAAGTAATGATACCATGTATAATTCATTGTTGCATAATTATAGACCATTAATGATTTATTTTGGTGTAAAGATTGGATAATCATTTTCTTTAGAAAATATTGTTAACTATTACCACATAGCAAAATTTAAGACTGGTCCAAATTGAAAGATGCTGAGGATGAAAAATTTGTGTCGGAGAAGTTTGGAATAATCACATTTGGGAGAAAACATTGTGGACATTGAAGAAATCGATTCAGTTACTAATACTTTCTTCACTGTCCAAATTGTTTTCCAAGTATTTCTCTATGGGCTCATGAAAAAGTGGGTTGAGTTAAGGGAATTTTTCTCTGGATGCAGTGAACATTTTGTGTAGCATTATGAGGTACATTTTATGCTTATTTACCAAAATTACTCAGCAACAAGAACAATTTTATTTAATTTGACTACCATGATTTGGAAGCTTAACTCTGACAGTTCATTTAGAACATTCTTTTGTCTAATGAAATCTGAAACTGTAGATGAAGCAAATTGTATTTGTTAGTTTATTAGAACTTGTGTAACCTTAGATAATTTTTAATGAGATCTCAATATTGATTAACCCTTGTCATGCTGTATAAATTACCTTACTGAATTGCTGTCAAATCAAAGATCTGAAAGCACTGATAGAACTTGTTGTTCAAAAATCAATATTTCTTTTAGAAATCTACCTCATAAACAACTCGGGAAGGAAAAGTACTAGCAGGAGGTGTAGACTAAGATCAGCCTGCACAAACGTGCAGTCTGATCTTAGGCTACACCTCCTGCCAAATCCGGAATATTCCGGGTTCAGCATGACAAGGGTTAATTTCTATTTTATTACATTATATTTTGACCTGTTATTGGAGGAAACCCACTTTTGTTGTGATGGTTTTCAGAGGAAAATCTTGTATCTTGTATAGCAAACAATAAGGAAGTTGTTAGGGAAATACTGTTTGAAAAAAATGAAACCCATTCCTGTACAACGAAATTTTAGACTGTTCGTAATTCAAAGAAGTTGATGACAAAATTATAACTTTGAGAATATTGTTTTCTTAATCCCAGAAAACAATGATTTTCAAAATTTCATCGCATTTTAACGCATTTACTGATGACAAACTTATAGAGTTTTAATTAAAAGGAGTTGCAGATGACAATTTAAAGTTTATGGAATGTTAAACTTTTTTAACTATCTTAGTAGAAAATAAAAAAATGCTTGGTTCAAGCAATCTTGTTATTTTACACAATGTTTTCCTAATTGTTTTTTCTTGCAACTTGTCAGAAGGCATCAATGAGTGGGAATGGGTTAAAATTGTCTGTAACTTCTTTGCATTAATTTAAAATTTTCTTGTCTGTCAATTGGGTAAAAATGCAAGAAATAGAAAGCCCCCCACTTGTGTAGATGTCTGTAATTGGAAAGTTTCACTAAGCTTAGTATTTTATACAAATAAAAGTTTATGCTTACATGGTTATAATGGCAAAGATGTTGAACTCTTGCCCTATTGACAAAGTGTTTGTAAATCATCTTGAAGTATCAGTCCATGTTTGATGATCTTTACATTATTATTACGGTATGTATATAATATGACTATACCTTAAATTGGGTAGAAATTATCGTTGGAAAAAAGCAAATGCTGGTTTACCAGTATCAGCATTTTCTTCCTTATTCACTATGTTTTCCTTGATAATTTTTCGTCAGATAATTAAAGTATGGAATTGAATGGTACTGAGTTATTATGCATGTGTTTGAAAAGATTTTGGTTTAAGTTCCTTTCCTGCTTTGCAAAATTTTAGACCTGTCCGAATTCAAAGGTTTTATTGGAAAAATTATCATAAAATAGAGTAGAAAATATTGTGGAAAAAGAAGAATTTGCTTGTTACAAGCAATTGTTTCTTTTTCCACAATGTTTTCTCAAGTATAAAAACACTGGGGTGTAAAAACAGGGATTGAACAGGAAATGATTCAACAAGATCCATCTTTCTAACAAAATTACACTTCTTTTCTCTACCACACAATCATGCGAGCAGTTCAATTAACCCTTGTCATGCTGGACCCGGAATATTCCGGTTTTGGCAGGAGGTGTAGACTAAGATCAGACTGCACTAATGTGCAGGCTGATCTTAGTCTACACCTCCTGCTTATACTTTTCCTTCACGAGTTGTTTATGAGGTTGATATCTAAAAGAAATGTTGGCTTTTGAACAACAAGTTCTATCAGTGATTTCAGTCCTTTCATTTGACAGCAATTCAGTAAGTTAATTTATACAGCATGACAAGGGTTAAATGTACCCTGAGTAAACCTTTGTCATGCTGAACCCAGAATATTCCTGTCCTGGCAAGAGGTATAGACAAGATGATCAGCCTCCTCATGAGTGTAGTCTGATCTTAGTCTACACCTCCTATTTGCCTCCTTCAACCAAATGTTGTTTACAAAATTGATTTTCAAAATAAATTTTAACCCTGAACTAGTGCTTTCAGACCTTTGATTTTAATTTCCTAAGGACAAAATTAGAAAAGGTTATATAGACCATTAAACAAAGGTTAATGTAAATTTATCCAAAGGTAAGGGCAGTATGAATAAGAAAGCATTGTAAGAAGAGAAGAAATGGCTTGTTACAAGCAATTCCTTCTTTTCTTACAATGTTTTCCATAGCTATATATCCTACATAGCTATATTCCTAAAAATGCAGGATTCATCATGTGGATAATAATTTAACCCATTCCCACACAATGATGCTTTTGGACGCCCATTAATGCTTTTGAAAACATTGTGGAAAATGAAGAAATTGCTTGTTACAAGCAATTTCTTTATTATCTACAATGTTTTCTAACCCAAACTACAAAGATTTCCAAAATTTCATCACTAAAGAATTGTTGTCTGCAACTTCTTTGAATTTGGACCAATCCAAAATTTTGCCGTCTGTTAATTGATTAAAGGCTATTATATCTTAGTCAATATTACACTAAACCCATTCCCACACAGTGAGGCTTTAACCCATTCCTACACGATAAAATTTTAGACCAGTCCAAATTCAAAGAAATTGCAGACATCAATTTAAAGTTGGTGAAATCTTTAAAATCTTTGTCTATTGTGGTAGAAATATTGTGGAAAATGAAGAAATTGCTTGTAACAAGCAATTTCTTCATTTTCCACAATGTTTTCAAGAACCTTTATATTGAGAGGCATTTAAAAGCGTCATTGTGTGGGAATGGGTTAAACACCTCCTCTATCTACAGCTTTCAAAAAATTTTGATTTTTTCATTTTCCAACAATATTTTCTATCCAAAAAGTTGAAAAAATCTAAAATTTCATTTCATTAATTTGTCGTCTGCAACTTAAATGAATTTGGACCAGTCTAAAGTATTATTGTGTGAGAATTGGTTAACTAGTCTAACTGCTGTTAGCGAGGGAGCTGAGGGTGAAAATTAATGCAACTCATCATGTTTTGGAGTGATAATTCCTTGTCATGCTGGACCTGGAATGTTCCTGTTTTCCCAGGGGGTATAGTTAAAGATCAGCCTGCACATATGCGCAGGCTGATCTTAGGCCACATGAACTGTTTGTCACTTTAATCAGAGATGTTTGTAAAAATTTATTTTCAGAAGAAATATTGACCCCAAACTTAAGTGCTTCTAGTGTTTTCAGCCCTTTAATATTAATGATATTCCAAAAAAGATTTTTTAGCTTGACAAGGGTTAACCCATTCCCACTCAGTGACGCTTTTACACGCCCCCAGGGAAAAAACTTTGAAAACATTGTGGAAAATGAAGAAGTTGCCTATAACAAGCAATTTCTTCATTTTCCACAATGTTTTCTACCTAGAAAGTTGAAAAAATCCAAAATTTCATCAACTTTATAATGTTGTCTGCAACTTCTTTCAATTTGGGCCAGTCTAAAATTTTGCCGTTTGGGAATGGGTCAAGATAGATTGGTAAGTGACGGGCACTGACTTGTTTAGTAGAGTCAACTTAAGGGTTACAGAAAATCAATATTATTTCCACATGGTAAATTTTAGACTGGTCCAAATTGAAAGGAGTTGCATACAACAATGTAAAGTTTATGAAAGTTTAGACTTTTTTCAACTGCCTTGATAAAAAAAAAATGTGTGAAATGAAGAAATTGCTTGTTGCAAGCATTACATTTCCTAATTTTCCACAAAGTTTTCAAATTGATTTTCAAAAGGGGGCATCAAAAAGCATCATTGGGTAGAAATCAATGAAGCACTTAAAGTTGTTAAACTCACAACTCCGAGATACTTCAAAGTTCTTAGATACATTGTAAACAAGTCTTCAGAGCAGGTGGTGTAGCTCTTCATCAAATGGGTGATAACTATTTTCTCCTACTAGACATGATTCATTCTTCATTATGTTCACAACATTTCAAACTTGCAAATTGCATGCTCAATACCAATTCCCACACAACCTGCTTTTTTCACGTCATTCCAAAAAAAGAGACGAGGAAAACAAGATTGAAAATGAAGAAATTGCTTGTTACAAGCAATTTCTTCATTTTCAACCTTGTTTTCTTCTCAAAATGACAGATACTCAAAATTCTCTTAACTTGAAACAGTCATCTACAGCTTCCTTGAATTTGGAACAGTCCAAAATTAGCATCTCATTCCAAGGACACAAATCTGTAATTGACAAAGTTTTGACCCAGGGAAACATTTTTTTGCCTAATCAACAGGTAATGGGTTGAATTAAATATCAACCCTTATCATGCTAAACCCAGAATATTCCTGTTTTGTCCTGTTATGGACAAAGGTCAGCCTGCACATATGTGCAATCTGATCTTAGTCTACATGATACCTGTTTGTCACTTTTAAGTCAGAAATGTCTATAACATCTAATTATCAAAACAATTTTTGACCAAAGCTTGTTCTTTTTGTGCTTTCAGCCCTTTGATTTTCATTCAATTTTGGAAAATATTTTTATTCAGCATGACAAGGGTTAAAAATTCACATGAAATTGTTCCAATAATGAGTTCATAAATAGAAAAACAATTTATTGACAAAATTGGAAAAGAAAAACAAAAAAAATAATCATAAAAAAATAATTATAATTAACTTAACCATCATTCCCTCTTGAGGAACATTGTGATAAAGGTTAAAATAATTGATAATTGGATCAGTTTGTCCTGATAACTGATGTAGAATGAAGTTTTTCACAAGCCATTTAAAGTGCTCCCTTTTCATATCCCCATAAAAATCTTTACCCTTTACAGGTAATCTCATACAATACTGAAAGTATATAAACCCTTGTCCTGCTGAATCGTAACTTTTCCCCTTTTCACTTGAAAAGTTTTACGTTACCAGGTCTATCTTGTGTTCAATTATATTTCTCTCAAAACAAACAATAACTAGGTAATGTAGGCTAAGATCAGACTGCATGTCTGTGCAGGCTTATCTTAGTCTATACACTTGCTAAAAATTATCAAAGCAGGAATATTCAAAGATCAGCATGACAAGGGTTTATGCATGATAGAAATATTATTTTAAATTATTTCAACACCAATTATCATGAATACTAACTCATTTCCTTATACAATATATCCTGCTTTTGATGCCCCAAATAAATGAAGGTATGAAAACAATTATTGGAAAAGGAGAAACTGCTACAAACAGTCAGGGCTTTTTCCAGGTTCTTTGGGAAAAGTCCCCTAGCAATCATTTGGGAAAAACTACTGACAAAATGGCAGTATTGGGATTTTTTCAAGTTGACTATTATGGTTACTCCTTCCCAATAACATTCTTAAAAAAAAATTCCTACCATTCTTAATGTGATCAAAAACCATTTTCATATTACGTTGTATCAGGTAACAAAGTCATTTAGAAAATTAAGGAAAATCCTTTTAACAGCTTCAATAATATTGGCATGTATGACCAATGATATTGTCATGTATGACGGAAATAAGTTGTTTGGTTTATTCCATTTCACTGAATTGGGAATTTTTCTCAAAATTGGGAAAAATTTTGGGACCTTTTCAATTAGGAATGGGGCCTTTATTGGGCCCCTGAGAGATGGCGGAAAAAGCCCTGACAGTTTTGCTTTAACCCATTCCAAGACAGTGGAATTTTATGCCGGTCCAAATTGAAAGGATCTGCAGACAACAATATCAAGTTGATGAAATTTTAAATTTTTCGACTTTTTGGATATGAAACATTGTGGATAATGAAGAAATTGCTTGATCCAAGCAATTTCTTCATTTTCCACAATGTTTTCCAAAGCTTTTTTGTTGAGGGGCGTAAAAACGAGGGATTGAGTAGGAATGGGTTAAATGGCTCTTTATCTTATTGCTCCATTTAAATTCCTTTTATATGTCATCTGTGTATTCTTTGCATTTGGACAAGTCTAAAATGTCTTTGTCTGGAGATGGATTGATTAAGAGAAAAAAAATGATAGTGGATGTTTTTACAATAAGCACCAACTACATACCATTCAAGATTTTAACCACTTCCCGCAAATTTCCATTTTTTATGACCTGTGGAAAAAAAAGAGTTCAATGTTAAAGTAAGCAATGCTGTTTTTGAACTAAATAATCCACTTTTTTCCCTACCTAAAAAGACTGCACAAGATAATTCTATCAATCTGAAATTTTCTAAATGTTTATAGCAATGTGTCAACTGTTTCATACACAATCTTTTTACGCCCCCCCCCCTCCCCAAAGACAAACAGGAAAATATTTTGGTAAATGAAGAAATTGCAAAATCTAACAAACAAATTCTTTATAATTTCAACCGATGTTTCTACCCTTTCCCCCCCCCCCCCAATTTTTTTTTTCAGAATTACACTAATTAAAAAATGTGACTTCTTTGAAATTAGACCAGTCTCGAATTCTTTTGTCTGGTAATGGGTTCAAATTTTTAGATCAGAAGCAACTTATATGAAGACAAGGGTGTCATTTATTTAGCTAGTTCTACTGGTACAAAGATTGTCCCAATTATCCCATTACGAGACTGCAAAATTTTAGACTGGTCCAATTTCAAAGGAGTTGCAGACGAAAATTTAAAGTTTATGAAATTTTAGATTTCTTCAACCTTCTGGAGGGAAAGCATTGTGTAAAATGAAGAAATTGCTTGTGACAAGCAATTTCTTCATTTTACGCAATGTTTTCCCAAATATTTTTTGGGGGGGGGGTAGATACTACCATAAACCCAAGGTTGTAAGTTTAAATTCTCATTTGAATCTTCTAATCGAGATGATTCCAATAAGTACCCACAACATAGGGTTTCATTGAGAAATGAGGATTTTAGAATGCTGTTATCAACTCTTATGTAGACCACTGTTCAATTTGCAGTTGATTAATATTCTTAATGATATAATAATTATGACTCCGTGTAAGTGCACATCTAGGTGCAAGTTGCAATGATAAGAAAAGTTCCTAATATATCCTATGACAAATGTCCAACCTGGTTTTATTGTTAGATTTTTTTTCTCCTTTTATTTTTACTGACAGGTACCATTTATTTTGTAGACTAATGAGTCTTTCTGACAGCTAGGCCAATTCAAAGTCTACACTCCTGCTGGGACTTGTTTTTTTCTCTTTTCCTCAGCATTTTACCTGTTCTTTTTATATTTAACCCCGTTACTGTTTTTGGAAAATTTAGACAGGTCCAAATTGAAAGAGGTTGCAGACGACAATTAAAATTGAATACACTATGAAACAAAACTATCCTATGTGGTAGAAAATGTTGTGGGGAAAGAAGAAATTTCTTCTTTTTCCACAATGTTTTCTCGAGTATAAAATCACAAGAACGTAAAATCCCGTATTTGAACGGGAAAGGGTTAACCCTTGTCATGCTCGATAATATCTTTTAAATAATTAAGTTAAAATCAAAGGACAGAAAGCACCTGGGAGTGCTTTTTGTTCCACCATTAATACAACTTTTGAAAATTAATTTCAATGAATTCTTGCTTAAAAAGCACAGACAGGAGGTATAGACTTAGATCAGACTGCACTAATGTGCAGGCTCACCTTTGTCTATACCTCCTGCCAAAATTGGAATATTCCAGTTTCAGCATGACAAGTGTTAATCAGTTACCATGGTGCACCTTTAATGCTCAATTTGATGCCCTTCAAAAAAGAAAGAAAGAATGCAAAACATTATGAAAAATGAAAAATAATTATGGATATTATTATAACAGGAAAACAAAGCTCTCATCGATAAGTTTTTCCCCCTTCCCAGATTGAGATTTAATCCATTTTCACACAGTGTCGCTTTTGGATGCCCTCAAGAAAGACAATTGGAAAAACAATGTTTTCTACCTAGAAAGATGAAAAAACTTAAAATTTCTTCAGCTTTAAATTGTCGTCTGCAACTCATTTGAAAGTTGGACTGTTTGCTGTCATAAAATGTAAGTAATTTGTTCAATGCTGAATTAAAACCACAAACAAACTAAAGGGCTCTTAACCCATTCCCTCACAACAAAATTTTAGACTGGTCCAAATTGAAAGAAGCTGCAGATGACAATTTCAAGTTGATGGAATTTTTTTATTATTTTTTCTTTTGTCTTTTTGGATAGAAAACATTGTTGATAATGTTTCCATAATGTTTTACAAAGCTTTTTAGCTCACCTGAACACGTAGTGCTCAAGTGAGCTATTGTGATCCCCTATCGTCCGGTGTCAAGCTTGCGTCGTCCGTCAACAATTTCTTTAAACGACATCTCCTCCCAAACCACTGGGCCAATTTGAACCAAATTTGGCAGAAATGTTGCTTAGGTGGTCCCCTTCACAAATAGCTAAAAGAATTGAAATCTGTTAAAAACTCTGGTTGCCATGGCAACAAAAATGAAATTTTAAAATAATCTTTAGGATTCTTCTCCTCCTGACCCAGAAGACGTAGAGCCTTAATATTTTACATGAAATATCAGTATATTGATCTCTTACAAAATAGCTAATCATGATCCTCGGGTCTCCAGGGGCGGAGCTTGGGGAGGGGAGGGGGGGCTTGGGGTATAGGCATGAAGCATCAGTTCACAGACTTCTTTCTTATTTCTGAAATTATAACCCATGGATCCAGAGGGAGGAAACAGTTAAATCTTTCTTTCAAATCAGCACTAAAGCCTTGGAATTTGTAATTTAGACTTTTGGATCCCCAGGTTCATAGTCTTTATATGTAAGTGTGGCCAACTTGTTTCATAATGACCTAACCTTAACATGAAATTAGACTGTTGAAAGAAAAAAAAAGCTTTTATCTCAGGTGAGCGCCCCAGGACCAACGGCTCTCTTGTTTCTTAAGGGGCGTAAAAAGGAGGGATTGTGTGGGAAAGGGTAAAAACACTAGACACATTTCAATACAAACAAGTTTTTTATGATCCTAAAAAGAAAGATGGTGTGGTGTGAAATTTATTTATTCATTTCTCACGACGTTTTCTCCACGAAAGACAATAAATAATTTTAACTTTATAAAATAAAAGTTGTTTTGGCAACTTCTTTCAATTTGGATCTGAATGAAGTTTAGTATTGTGGAAATACTGAAAAATCCATATAAATTTTTGTCAGACAGAGATTGGTAAGGATTGCAGATCTTTGCCAATCTTGACAGCTTGCAGAATGTTGCATGCAATAGGTGCCCTAGAAAGATAAAAGCCTTGGTACATAATTCAAGCTATCAGTAGGCTGAGAGGGACCTCCTAACTACCAGCGAATTATATATTATATGTGACAAAAAATTACAAAGGAAGTTTTTACGAGAAGCAACCAGGAAAAATTATTATGGTAAAGCATTTCAAAAATGTTTCAAAATTCATTTTTATTATCCCATCACCTGATGTCTCTATTTTAGACTGGTTCAAATTCAAATAAGATGCAGATAACATTTCAAATTGGGCTAAAACTTGGAAAATACAAGTGCCTAGGCTAATAAGTTAGATAAAATTGTGAGAAAAGGGCAAAATTGCTTGTTACAAGCAATTTCCTTTTCTCACAAAATTTTTTGATATTATTTCTTCAGGGCGTCAGAAAGCATCATTCAAGTGTGGTGATTGATGTTTAAATTTGTTTGGAAATCTAAAATTCATCTAGATGTGTGTTTCAATCACTGACTTTTGGTTGATGCCTTTACCATGCTCTCATATTCTCACATCATTCCAACAAAAAATGTCAACAATTAATATCCCCAATTCTAGCAATGTTTTGTATCCAATATGCCACTTGTCAATTCGCAAAGCCTTTTGTCAATTATCTGCAACCTCATACAATTTAGCATCATGTTAAAAGAATTATTGCTTGGTGATCTCTATCTTAATGTCTTTCCCACACATTTTTTTTCCCGACTGGTCCAAATTGAAAGAAGCTCCAGACCTGAATTCATGGTGGATGAATTTTTAATTTTTTTTTGTCTTTTTGGATAGAAAATATTTTCCAAGGCATTTTTCTTGGGAGGTGTAAAAAGGAAGGAATAGATTGTGTAGGAATGGGTTAATTTGCATTTTCTGTGTTGCGGTTCTATGCTATTCTATGCACCAGTTAAACCCATTCTCTCACAATGACATTTTTTGATGGGCTTCAAAGAAAATCAATTAGGATGCAACCCAGAAAGTTGACAAAATCTAAAATTTCTTAAACTTTGATTTGTCTAAATTTTTGCCATCTGGTAATGGGTTGATAGTTGATGATTTAAAATTTCAAAAAACTTAAAATTGCCATCTGATACTCTTTTGAATTTGGACCAGTCTAAAATCTTGTCCCCTGGTAATGGGTTAACCCATTCCTATTTGACAGAATTTTATACCAGAATCTGCAGACAAGGATTTCAAGTTGATGGAAATTTCACTTTTCGTTTTTTTTTTTGGATAGAAAACATGGTTGATAATGCAGAAATTGCTTGAAACAAGCTATTTCTTCATTTTTCACAATGTTTTCAAAAGCTATTTCTTGAGGAACTTAAATTGGAGGGCTTGTGTGGGAAAGGGTTAAAAAGGATACAGAATAAATCAGTTGCGTATGACTGATCATATCAGATAGACCCTTGGGGGTCCTATAGTTCAAAATGAAAACAGTATAACACCCAATGTTTGGTTTGTTGCAGTACAAAAAGTGCACAAATTTGTTCCCATACCTCAAATTGACAAATTTACTGAATCTCATACTGTGAGACTTGAATTTTATAACCTCATAAATCATTTCTTATTACTAATAAGGGATCAAAATGCATGATTATGGAATCAATCAACCCATTTAACCCTTTCCTGGACAAACCCGGTATTTTACGTTCCTGTGATTTTATACTTGAGAAAACATTGTGGAAATAGAAGAAATTGCTTGTAACAAGCAATTTCTCCTTTTTCCACAATATTTTCTACCACATAGGATGGTCAGATTTCAAATTGCTTGCATTTTTCATTGTCGTCTGCAACCTCTTTCAAATTGGACCAGTCAAAAATTTCATAAAACAGGAAAGGGTTAAGAGATGGTTGATTGATTGAATTGGGTTTAACGCCACTTTTAACCGTATTTCAGTCATATCCTGGTGGCTGGAGCACCTAACAATGGATTCCTGGTATTTCTCACACCAGTACTACCACTACATCCTTTCCTAGCCTCCAGCTGCTATCCCACTTAGGTTTACGATTGTCTACCCATTGGTGAGAGACAAATGTTGGAAAGAATATGTGCTGCCGCCGGGGATTGAACCCATGACATCCCATCATTAAAGATTAGGAGTCTGATGCGCTATGACGGCGGCACATTTAAGAGATGAAGAGAATATTTTTGTTTTCATGGAGGTATGAACCAAAAACCTAATCACACCGTATGAATACGCGAGGCATCGAGTGAAAAAAACAAAAACTTTACAAATTTACTTATTTCCATATAAGGTGAAATCTTTAAAAACCTTCTTCTAAGAAACCAATAGATGAATTTCAACCAAACTACACTGAATTGATCCTTGGTTGACTCTTTATCAGATTTTTTCAAAGAATTTTGATAGGACAGAAAACATGCCTTAAATGGGCAGGGCTAATTTCCATATATAATGATAGCTTTAAAAATCTTCTTCTCAGAAAACATTAGATAAATTTCAACCAAATTTCACTAGAATGATCCTAGTCTCCATATTAGGTTTATAGTGATTTTTTGAAAATCTAACTCTTGCAAACTGCAGGATGGTTTTTAACTTCTCAGGAATGATGTGTAAATTCAGGCCATTGGAGCGAATCAGGCGCTCAAGTGCCTCTAGTTTCATTTTCCATAATGTTTTCTTCATTCTGATGAGAAAAATCTAAACTTTCATCAAATTTAATTGTCTTCTTCAACTCCTTTGAATTTAGACCAGTCTAAAATTTTGCCGACTGTTAATGGGTTAAGATGTATTTCTGCCAAGTGTGAATAAAAATCTCACCTGTTTGAACTTCAAGTGTTGACCTTCTTTTCAATTTGAATATAAAAGATGACTTTTTTCAATTTGTCTGATTATATTGATTTCATTGATTTTCTCAAAAATTGATTTCTATTAATTTCTACATGACTGTTGATGACCGAGTTTGCTCTAATGTGCATAATTGATTCTTTGTTCATATTTATTCACTTATTAGACTGGTTCAAATTATCCCATTTCTAGAAGGCAACATTTCAGACTGGTCCAAACTGAAAGGAGTTGCAGACGACAATTCAAAAGTTATGAAATTTTGAATTTTCTTTACCTTTGGGGTAGAAAACATTGTGGATAATTAAGAAATTGCTTGTAACAAGCAATTTCTTAATTCATTTTCCACAATGTTTTCCAGAGCTTTTTTTAATGGGGGTGTCTAAAAGCGTCACTGTGGGAATGGGTTAACCCTCGTCACGCTTAATAAAATCTTTTCAGAATTTCCTTAAATCAAAGGGCTGAAAGTACTGGAAGTACTAATGTTCAATGGTCATTACTTTTTTTGATAATTAATTTCATAAACAACTCTAGTTTGAAAAGGAAACGAAGGACTGGTGTAGACTTTTCAATTTGGGTTAGTGTAAATTTGGTCTTGTGGTTAATGCCAATTAATCCTTTCCTGTTTTTCAAAATTTTGTACTTGTCCACTTTGAAAGGAGTTGCAGACGAAAATGCAGAGTGAGTGCAATTTGAAAAGTAATCAGCCTACAGGGTAGAAAATATTGTTGGAAAAGAAGAAATTGCTTGTTACAATTTTGCAGTTTGGTAATTGGTTAAAACTAGTCATAAATTATGGTGGAAAAAAAGGAGTTAAATTATCTATTAATGGCCAGCATATTAAGCTGCACTGGCTGAAAGCCGGTAGCTATTGTCATGGTGTGGTGTCGTCATGTGTGCGTACGTACGTCCAGTTGTCCGTCTGTCCTTAAACTTTTCCTTTGAAAAACTTCTCCTCAGAAAGAATTTAACATATTTCAACCTTATTTCACAGAAATGATCCTTGGGTGACCCTCTATCAGATTCCCTCAAAGAATTTTGATCGGATGAAAAACATGGCTTTAACTGGCAGGGCTAATTCCATATATGGTAAAAGCTCTCAGAACCTAGTGGATGGATTTCAATCAAATTTCACAGAAATGATCCTTTGGTGAATCTCTATCAGCTTCCTTCAAAGACTTTTGATCTGATGAAAATATGGCTTTAATGGGCAGGGCTAATTTCCATATATGATGAAAACTTTGAAAATCTTCCCAGAAACCAGTGGATGGATTTTAACCAAACTTCACAGAAATGATCCTTTGGCAAACATTTATATTAGTTAACAAACCAGTGAATAAATTTCAACCAAATTTGACCGGATCAATCCTTGGGTGACCTTTTATCAGATTATAAAAAAGAATTTTGATTGGATCAAAAATATAGCTTCAATGGGCAGGGCAAATTTCTATACGTGTATATACTGAAAACTTTGTGAATTTCTCAGAAACCTAATGATGGATTTCAAACAAATTTCATTGGAATGATAACCAGATGACTGTTGTCAGATTCCTTCATAGGATTTTGATTGGTTGAAAAACATGGCTATTATGGTGTAGGGTTATGTCCATATATGGTATACAGTGAAAATTTTAAAAAATGAATTTGACATAACTTGACTTGACTTTTGTAAAAACAATGAAAAGTTTGAAGTGTATCTTTAGAACTATTTCAAAGATTTCAATGATTAAGATTTATTTTCCTTACATTCAATTATATTGAATTCATGAAAAAAAAATTCTTTATCAGTACATTTATGTATGTGGAGCAATACAGGCGCTCAAGCCCTTTTAGTAATTAAATATTTCAAAGATTGGCAAAATCGTAATTAACTTTGATTTAATGATATATCCCACATAAGGACATTTTTTGAAGCCTGTAAGAGAATAAGATTTTGAAAATATTAAAAGATGACAAAATTGTAGACTTGTCCAATTTCAAGGAGGTTGCAGAAGTCATCTTTTAATTTTTAGAAATATTTGTCTTTTTGTGTAGTAAAAACTGTGGGTAATGAGAAATTCCTGGAGACTAGAAATTTCTTCAATTTCAACAATATTTTCAAAAGCTTTTTAGCTCAACTGAGCACAACGTGCTCATGGTGAGCTTTTGTTAACGTTGGAATGTCTGTCATCCGTCGTGCGTCGTGCATCGTCAACAATTGAAGTGTTTACACTCTAGAGGCCACAGTTTTGACCCAATCTTCATGAAACTTGGTCAGAATAATTGTTAGGTCATGAGGATTAAGCCTATTGATTATGGGAGGGTTCTTTTTGAAAACACAGGAAAAGGGGCCTGATGACAATTTTTTTGTTTACACTCTAGAGGCCACAAATATGGCTCAATCTTCATGAAACTTTGCCAGAATAATTATTAGGTCATAGAGATAAAACCTATTGATTATTAGAAGGATCTTTCCGAAAACATAGGAAAAGGGGCCTTAATGACAATTTCTTTGTTTACACTCTAGAGGCCACAAATATGGCTCAATCTGCATGAAACTTGGTCAGAATAATTTGTTAGGTCATAAGGATTAACCCTATTGATTATGAAAAGGTTATATCAGAAAACACAGGAAAAGGGGCCTTAATGACAATTTCTTTGTTTACAGTCTAGAGGCCACAATGTTGGCTCAATTTATCTTCATGAAACATGCTCAGAATAATTGTCAGGTCATATTAGAATTAACTCTATTGATTATGGAAAGGTTCTATTGGAAAACACCGGAAAAGGGGCTGTAATGACTATTTCTTTGTTTACAGCCTAGATGCCACAATTTAGGCTCAATCTTCATGAAACTAGGCCAGAATAATTATTAGGGCATGCAGATGAAGTCTATTTATTATGGGAAGGTTCTTTTGGAAAACACAGGAAAAGTGGCCTTAATGACATTTTCTTCGTTTACACTCTAGAGACCACAATTTTGGCTCAATTTTCATGAAAATTGGCCATAATAATTGTTTAGTCACAAGGATGAACCCTATTGATTATAGGAAGGTACTTTTGAAAAACACAGGAAAAGAGGCCTTAATGACAATTTCTTTGTTAATGCTCTAGAGGTCATCATTTTGGCTCAATTGTCATGTTACTTGGTCAGGATACTTGTAAGGTCATGAAGATGAACTTTATAGATTATGGGAAGGTTCTATAGGATAACACAGGAAATTGGAACATAATGACAATTTCTTTGTTTACAATATAGAAGTCACAGTTTTGCCTCTATCTTCATGAAACTGATTATAGTTTTTTGTCTCTAATTGCATTTTTTGAACAGCAGACAGTTCAGGTGAGCGATCTAGTACCATCATGGTCCTCTTGTTTTCTTGAAAGGATCATGAAGAAGCTGGCCATATTACTAAATTGACTCATTTAAAAAAACTTCAAAACAATTAAATGAGGGTATTGGTTACAATAATCCTCTCATTGCCAAATATAAAAAGCCACATTTCTCTGTTTGCTCTTTTTCAATTCTTATGAAATTGAAAAAAAAATCATTAGCTAGCCCGGGTAAAAGATTTTATGAATGATGAGATCTCCTGACTTTATGGATCTGATTTCAGTCTTGGAGGTAAGATTTCAGCTTTACAAATTGTGTTTGATATACACCTCTCCATGGGACATAATAATACAATGTTAACATGCTGAAAAAATTAGTTTCTATCTTTAACATCATTTCCGATGGATGCTTAATTTTCACTCAGAATAAGAACTTTGGTCACCCATGTCATGCTAGACCAAGGAGGTACCTGCTTTGGCAGGTTGCATTCTACAAAGATTAGCCTGATATGACTGAAACACTGTTAAAAGTGGGTTAAACCCCATTCAATCAATCAATCAACCCAGTTAATTTTCCAGTGCTGTCAGCTCTTTGATTTTGATGCAGTTCTATAAAAGATTGTATTCAGGCCTACAAAGGTTCAGTCTAATAACCATACAAACAACAAATTTTATAGACATTCAAAGAAGTTTCACACATGACAAAATTTTAGACTGGTCCAAATTGAAAGAACCTGCAGACGACGATTTCAAGTGGATGGAATTTAAAATAGACCTTTTCACGGTCTCACAGCGCATGCGTCAAATCGAATCTCGTTAAAGGCGATATTTACCCGAGACTTTGTCACGTGATCGATTGCGGGGAGTCGGTAATTTATCACTATATAATCCTATATAAATTGTCTATTTTGAACAAGCAAAAATAAAGGTTAAAATTCAAAATTTTGGTGCAAAAAGGGTTTCTATATGTGAGCAGATATATGCAGACAAGCTGTAGCGAGTAATATTGATGATAATATCGTGTATTAGTAACAAAATTAAGTATAAAACGATCTGGTGTCTAGGCCATATGAAACATTACGTACCTCGAGTTTTGCGAAAATTACCTTTTCATACAATAATATCTCCTACGAAGTAAGATATTTTGGACATATTTTTAACTCCCCCCCTCACACACATACAAGGAAGGAAAAGTAAATAGTTATAGTTTGACACTCTACGCAAACACTGAATGATTACGTTGATGAATGGAAAATCCCGCCTTGCAGTATACGGACAAGTGGCATTCATCTTGACAGATATAATATTGACTAAAATAACATTCCAATATTAATCCATTCCCAATGAATGAATTTTTTGACTGGTCCAAAAGAAGCTGCAGACGACATTTTAGAGCTAATGGAATTTAATTGTTTATTTATTTTCTTTTTTTCCTTATGGGACAGGAAAAATATTGTGGTTACCGAAGAAATTACTTTATCCAAGCAATTTCTTCATTTTCCACAATGTTTTCATATGCTTCTTCTCAAATTGACATTCGAAGCGTTCTGGTAATAGAAGTGTTGGAGGAAAAGAGAAAATATATTCTTTGATTTATATAATCTGCTTTTCGTCTAGATATGCCATATACCGATTAAAAAGTGTATATGGAAATTCAAAATGAGAGCACTATATATTAACGAAAAAAGGATTATTACAGAAATCATAATAGTATGATGACGATGTTAATAGTGCGAAGAAAAGAATGAAAAATAGAAATAATCAAATGTAATGATTATAATGGAGTGCTGTTCGGTAAACAGTCTTGATGTAAAGGGTTCTCTTTGGTATATCACATATCTATATGGTGTTATGTGTAGACGGCAACATGTCACCAAGCATCCAATAAACAACACCGCACACTCTTTATGTATATTAGTAAAATTTAGGAATTGATGAAACAAATTTGTCTTTTTATGTTTCAACCGATATGCCGCCAAGTACTGGGCCTTGATCGACGAATCAAAGAATCAGACCAGACGTCGTTTTCAATCGGCACGGGAACATTATTGCATGGTGTTTATTTATTTATCATTATCATTTCAATCTTTTACCAAAATAAAAATAAATTGAATACGCTTAACAACTTTGAATGGATACTTTTTGCTGTGGGATATACATTATCCTAAAAAGATGGGTGGAAATGACAATTGTTGCGTGGCAGATTGTAGATCAACAAGGCATAACTCTAATATGTCCTTCCATAGAACCGGAGTCTAGAAGAAAAATTATGGATAAAGGCAACTGGAAGAGTCCTCCATGGAAGAAATAAATTTGCACCAAGGAATAATTCTTTATTTTGTGGTCGACATTTTGTGAATGGGAAGAGAAGTGATGATCCAACGTCTGTGGACTTTATACCGACAATGAATCTTCCGATGACTTTGCCAGTAACATTGAGGCAAAGGAGAGCTACTGTTTCCAGTATGAAATTGTCCAAATATGACGGAGCAGTAGAAACCCTTGTGAAAGAAAATTGTAGCGTGTGTTACACCAAGAAACGCGTTTTGTTGCCAGAAATTGATCTTAGAAATGTGCAGAACGAAGTTCAGATTTCACATGAGCGGTCAGAGAAATGACAGAATGCGAAATGCTGCATTGCCAAATCCCCTGCGAGGTACGATTTCAATTAAAATCGAACGTAAGTTTGGTAGGATTTTCCCTGGTATGAAGCAAGGACACGGGAACTGATTAAATACAAGCTGGTATTTTCCACAGTTTTTTTTCAATGTGACTGAGTCTCTGGACAAAAGATTTGTCCCGCGATTCCACTAAATATTTTTTTAATTTTGATATGTCAAAGGCCGGAACATTTTTCAAACCATTTTCCCATCTATTGTTCGGATTTGTAAACACTGACTTCACAAAAAGAAACTTGTTTTCTGACATTTTAACACTGTTAAAGTTCGGGGTCGTATCGAGCCTTCTTATTTTCTATTGAGTTTTTCAAACCGGAAGTAAAAACTCCCCGCAACGGGAAAATGTTGTTGTTGTCATTTTTTGAAAGCGTCTAACAGATGTAGACTTTTTAGTCATCTGGCGCTTTGCGTGAAAAGGTCTATTTGTTCATCTTTTTGGAAGAAGACATTGTGAATAATGAAGATATTGCTTGTTTACAGTGTGAAAAGGAGGGCTTGTGTGGGAATGGGTTAAGACAACTTTTATCAGATGGAATTTCATCCCATCCCATTGGATTAAAGGTAATGTGGTATACAAAGAAATTGTTTGATTTAATCAATTTTTTCAATTTCCACACTGTTTTTGCAAAGCATTTTCTTGAGGTAGATAAAAGAGCGTTGTTATGTCAGGCAATTGGTCAATTCGTTCCCATACTTTTTGACAACCTAAGATTTTTTCATGTTATCATGTTTTAACTCCTGGGTTACTTTAAAATCGTTTATTCATCATGATAACCTTTGACAAAGAAGATGACTTAACAAACCAGCTTTGCTAGGTTACAGTATTTTCAGTACTTTGATTTACACCTCTCAAGAAAAAATCGTTGAAATCATTGTGGAAAATGAATAAATTGCTTGTTTCCAGGAAAATCTTCATATTCCACATAATGTTTTCTAACAACTGTTTTGAATTTGCACAGATCTAAAGTTTTGCACTCTGGTTAAATGGGTAAATTTGTAACAACACATAAACCACAATTTTGACTCGGCTTTGGAAAAAGTTGTAAGGTAAGAACAAATTGCTTGTAATAATTATTTTCCTTTTCACAAATGTTTTCTCTACCATAGTGACATTTTGAATTGATGGATTATTAGGTATGGACCTGTCCAATAGCTTTTATCCAATAATGGGTTAACAATTTCCATCACAATCACTTTTAAACACACCTCAATATGAAAGTAATTGTAACAAGCAATTTCTTCATTATACAAAGTGTTTGCTGCCTCAAAAAACTAAGATTTTAAAGATTTCATCACATTTAACCCATTCCCACACAGTGACACTTTTGGACGCCCCCCCTAGAAAAGCAATTTGGAAAACATTGTGTAAAATGAAGAAATTGCTTGTAACGAGCAATTTCTTCATTTTACACAATGTTTTGTATCCAGAAAGTTGAAAAAATATAGAATTTCATGAACTTTAAATTGTCGTCTGTGTAAACTCCTTTCAATTTGGACCAGTCTAAGATTTTGTTGAGTGGAAATGGGTTAATCAAAAGAGTCTTTTTTATCCATCTTTTGATCACAGTTTGACTTTATTCAGCATATAAACGATATTTATGTGTGAAGTGATGTTTGATCAAATTTCTTACGGGGCTATAAATGGGTTACTGCGTTTTATATGTTATCATGCTAAATAAGGGCGTGGTTACTTTTTGCGGAGTAAATTGAGTTTTTGCTTACAATGGACTCATGGATCTTCCTGTATTGAAGTTGTATGTAAACGACCCCATACAAAGATTGAAATTGGACTGATAGTTGAGATAGCCCTTTATTCCTTATCTTTTAAATTGCCTGATAGTATATCCATTATTTGACATAAATTGATTCACACACTCAATAAAAATTTCAAAAGGCTATATTGCTTTTGGTATGCTGTACTCAGTAATAACCTGAATGAATTTCTTTCACAATGCAAGTGCTCAGTTTTTCGTCAATTTTTTAATCTTAATTATTACCAATTTGTTTTCTGCCTAACTTTTGGTGTATATTGAATCCCGTCATTCATTTGTTCTGTGTATGACTATTGTAAAGGGTTACAAACCAATTGAAAACAGTGTATCAAATATTTGCCAAATAATGTTCAGACTTTCTATTGAAGAAAATTGGCTCATTACCCTTTCAACTAGTTGTAAGAAAATTATGCATTTTAAACTATTGCATTATTACTGATTTTCATAAAGCAACATAAACAATGCCACTAATTGGTAACCTTAAATTACTTTAACACTTTCCTGTACAAATACTGGTTTTTATTTCCTTGTGATTTTATACTTGAGAAAATATTGTGGGAAAAGAAGAAATTGCTTGTAACAGCAATTTCTTCTTTTTCCACAATATTTTCTACCCGACTCAATGATTATTTTTCTAATCAAATCGAGTATAATTTTCGTCTGCAAAAGCTTTGAATTTGGACAGGTTTTAAAAAAATTTGAAACAGGTAAGGGTTAAACAGGCATACCTATCTTGACTTGAGTTGTTTGAGTGTACACAATTAACCCATTACCATTAGACTGGTCCAGAGTAAAAGACGTTAAGAAGGCGTCAATCTGAAACTTTGCTCATTAAAGAATAAGTGCTTAGTGTAGAAAACATTGTGAAAGAGAAATTACTTTTAACAAGCAGTTCCCTCTTTTCTCATAATGTTCTCAAATGTTGGTTTCCTGTAGCACGTAAAAAAACACAGGGTTATGTGGAAATGGGTTAACCTATTGCCAGACTCTGACAATTTAGACTTCAGTCCAATTTAAAGAACGTGCAGACCACAATCCCCCTGCGAAATGGAATTCATGAAATCATGAATATTTCACTACCATTAAGAAGTGTTCATGAACCCTTCTTGATCACTTCATAATCTTAGTTCATGAAGTTTTATGCATGAAGTGTGCTGTTGTCCACTTCATGAAGAAATCAAGCATTTTAAGACATTCATAAAATCTTCATGAACATATCTAAAGGATGGATCAAGAATCTTTTATGAAGCATACAATCCATGAACTTTGATAGAAAAATGCTTCTGATATGTGATGATTTTTTTATGAAGTATTCAGTAATGTGAAATTCTTGAAAAAACTGTAATTCATGATTTTTTTTCTTCAAGAAACAATCAGGAATATTAATGAGTGTTCTAGACTTTTAACTTCATTGAATTCTCTTAACTCTTCAATGCCTGAAAACGCATTTATGTGTTCTGCAACAGACGACTTCGGAAAACATTGAGACAAAAGCAGAAAATGCTCATTATCAGCCTTTAAATTGGCAATTCTGAAAGATTTTCTGTATTTTTACTATGTCATTTTAAAGTCGTCTGCTGCAGGATGACTAAATGCGTCTTCAGGCATTGAAGATTGAACATGGTTTTACAAAGGATACCTTTGTGTTGCAATCCCCCTTTCTTGAAAAAAAAAAACAAAACAACAAAAACACAAAATATTGCCATTAACCTTTCAAGTGGCAAGTACAACTTTAATTGTCACAGTGAAGGTTAAGATCAGATTGCACAGAAAATACAGTCTGATCTTGGATCTGCAATGCCTGAAATGCTACAAATCATCTATCAAAGAGACTTGTAAAAATGCTATAAAAGTTAAGCTTCTTTTTTCCCCGAGTTAAAAAAAAAACAATTTGTTTATAAGGGGCTCTAAATGTTAACTCTTATGACACGATTAAGACTTTAAACTGCCTTTTAAAAACATTCTCGGAAAGGAGTGAAGTGAAGAAATTTCAAAGTGTTTTTCAGAGTTCATTTCCGAATCATCCATGAACTTGTGATCATCATCGTTAAGATGGTCAACATCTTCGCCACCTCCTTGATATTTCTGTATTTCAGCAATCACTGGCAAACTTTCAGGCATATTATCAGATGTTTCACCTGAAAAATAAAAGCAAAAGATGGGAATGATAATCAAAACATATGGCCAATAAGATCTTAATTTTGTGTTTTTATGACACAAATGTTTTAGAGAAGTTTTTTTAAATTTATTTAATTTACAGTGAAAGGCTTAGCAAAACATTGTGGCAGTAGGAATAAGAGGCCCATGGGTGCCTGAATTGCTCAGCATTATCCACATATGACCTTTGACCCTTCAACTGATGTGCAATTTAAGGGTCTTCCCATCTGAAAGCATCTGGCAAAAACATACACACTTGTGTCAAATAATATTTTAAGTTTCTGCTTTTTATATATGCAATGTCTACTTTTCCTCCAATGCTTTAAAAAGTTGCAAATTAATAACTCGAAAAATATTGCTTCGCGCGCACATAGAGAAATTTTAAAGCAAATGTGGACACGACTTACCCATATACAAATATTGGCATATAACTATGTACCAAATGATTCAATTTTGCTCACTTTCAAAGGAACCAAGCTCTCATGGGTATCAATGAGCTGTGCAAGTTTGGTTAAGATTGAAGGAAAAATGAAAGTCTCTATAATGCTCTTAATGCTGGACGACAGACAACATATCATCCAATAAGCTCTTCTGCCCAAACCTTCTGCCTTTCCCACAATGTTTTTTTGTCATCTCAAAACATGCTTGTATCAGTTTTACATATTATGTCATCAGCAAATCCTTTCAATTTGGAAAAGTTAAACAAGAGGGCCATGATGACCTGAGTCAATTGTGACATGGTCTCTTATCACTTTAGAATGATCAGCCCTTACAGTGTAAACAAAATCACGGCACTATTTTTTGTCATAGCAACCAGAGTTCTACACAGATTTCATTTCTATTGGCACCTTTGGTAGAGGTCATCAAGAGCAACATTGCTGTGAAATTTGAAGAAAATCTAATAAGGGGTTCAGGAGGAGTTTGCATTTTAAGAAATTGTTGACAACTGACAGACAGACAGACGTCGGATTTAAATTTTTTTTGCAAATTTGGTAGAGATCATCAAGGTCCTGTGAATGATTGATTGATTGATTGAATGGGTTTAACGCCGCTTTTAACAGTATTTCAGTCATATCGCGGCGGCTGGAGCACCTAACAATGGATTCCTGGTATTTCTCACACCAGTACTACCACTACATCCTTTCCTAGCCTCCAGCTGCTATCCCACTTAGGTTTACGATTATCAACCCATCCTGTGAATGATTTTAGCTATTTTGGTAGAGGGCAATGAGAGGAACATTCATGTGAAATTATTTTGAATTTGGCCCATTTGATTCAGAGGAGATGTTGTTTAAAGGATATTTCTATTTTTAGCTCTGGTGGCCATCTTGTTCAATGGAGCGGAACGAATTTAGCTATTTTGGTAAAGGCAATGAGGGGAACATTCCTGTGAAATTATTTTGAATTTGGCCCATTGGCCAGATTTTTCTAATTTAACTCTGGCAGCAATCTTGTTCAACGGAGCGGAGCGATTTTAGCTGTTTTGGTATAGGGCAATGCGGGGAACATTCCTGTGAAATTATTTTGAATTTGGCCCATTGGCTTAGGAGGAGATGTCGTTTAAAGATTTTTCTATTTTTAGCTCTGGCGGCCATCTTGTTTAACAGAGCAGAACGATTTTAGCTATTTTGGTAGAGGGCAATGGGGAGAACATTCCTGTGAAATTATTTTGAATTTGGCCCATTGGCTTCAGAGTAGATGTTGTTTAAAGGATATTTCTATTTTTAGCTCTGGCGGCCATCTTGTTCAACTGAACACAAAGATTTTAGCTATTTTAGTAGAGGGCAATGGGACGAACATTCCTGTGAAATTATTCTAAATTTGGCCCATTGGCTTAGGAGGAGATATCATTTAAAGATTTTTCTATTTTTAGCTCTGGTGGCCATCTTGTTTAACGGAGCGGAACGATTTTAGCTATTTTGGTAGAGGGCAATGAGGGGAATATTCTTGTGAAGTTTCATGAAATCTGACCAGAGGTTTAGGAGGAGATGTCATTTAAGTAAAAGTTGACGACGCACGACGGACATTGAGTGACCACAATACCTCACCTGAGCACGTTGTGCTCAGGTGAGCTAATAAAAGTACAAATTAAGTAGAAGAGGAAACTGCTTTCTTGTGGAGCTAACAATCATTGTGAAGAAGTAGTCTGTTGCTTGGCTCTGCAACTCCTTTCATTTTGGAAAAGTAAAAAAATATCCGAGTGGTTGTGGCTTACACAGAAAGTTTGCACTATGTATTTTTTAAACATGTATCTTTACATAATCATCTGTCACTAACTGAGATTTACGAAAAAATATATTCCACTTTGTCTGAATACGGGTTGGGGGTAACTCTCATTATGTCTATATGCAATCAGGTTAATACTTACAGAGTTTATGTTGAGTAAATAGGTGTTTCAAAACATTAGCTTTTGTTGAGACATTTCTGGAGCACAGTTTGCACTGGAAACAGCTTTTCCCATTCACATAAACTTTACAGAAAGATTCCTCTTTTTTAACAGCCTCTGCCATATTGTAACACTGAAAATTGAGAAAATACTATTAACTCTTGTATATTACATAGGTCCAGTACTGTGAGCTGACTATTTTATCAATAACAATAAATTTCATGAATGGATAAAGCTGTAGTTTTTATAACCTTACCGTATCTTGAGAAACTTGTCGTTGTACAACATAGTAATGTCATTTACCATTAAAAAGATAATGCTTTAAACTTTATATTTCAGGAAATGAAAATTGGTTTTCAGAACTCAAGAGATGTTCAGTTACAGGTAAGAACAGGTAAGTAGGTGGGAAAAAAAGTAAGCATAAATAAACACCAATAAAAAGTTAACCATTTGTTTACCTTTTCTTTCAAATTACCATGTCCCCAAAATTTCCTATGAACAAACATGCATCCGTTCTCAGGTGGCACAGTTAAAGTAGGCAAGACCAGTTGTTTATTTATTCTGTTTTCGTCAAATATAATGAGATGTCTGTAGTGATTTTAATATTCTTTTGTTAAGACTTATGTGTTAAACAATGGAGAACCCAGTTATCAAGACGAGACAGTCATTGCTGTTGAAGGGAAAACATGAAAAGGTTTTTCTCATAAACCTACCTGACCAGGTATGACGTAATATCGGGCCCCATAATTACATGAAGATTTGAATTTGTTCTGTTTATTTTTTGTTTGGATTTTTAATGAAAATGAAATAAATCTGATTTTTTAAATACAACTTCAATAGATCCCGTGTAGCCCCAGCACACATGACATATCGAGTGAAAACGACCAAGCTGGTTGCCGATCGGCTTGCGGACACCTTCATCTCATCGGGTGTCGTTTCTCCCGAAATTTATAGGATATAAATTTTGCGTGTCATTGGAGGACAAAAACTGAGTAGCATAGCGATTAGTTTCTCGGGACGACGCGGGGAAACCATGGTCTTGTAAGAAATAACCAAACAAATCGGTCGGAGGATTTTCGCGGGCAGACGAAATATATTGGGTCAAGACTGGGTTTACGATAAGTGGCAGAATTCAACATTGTACGATCTCCATCCACCCATTTACTCATAAAGATATCATCTTATACTAATTGCATATCTATATGGTTCTACGTTAAAACTAATTTCTTCCGACGAAATTCGCCGTCGGATGATTTGTTAGTCAAATTTTCGCGGAGGAAATCCATTTTGTTGACGAGTGATAAACTCGCACCTTTCCACCAATTATTCAATCAAAATCGGAGATAAAAAGTCTCAAAACGAGGCTTAAATTATCACATAGTAACTGCATATACATCACTGTTTAAAGAAATACGATTAAAATAAAATAAAATACCTGTTATCTACTCCACGGAACCAATGCTTGTTGACGAATCACATGTACAACTTTTAAACGGAAGTGTGCTGGCTCCTCTGATTACGTCATCGAGTATTTCCCGAGATCTATATATGGTATTTCACTAAAAGCAGCGCGAGCATTTATGGAATTAATTCCAAGACATTTATGTTTTATTTCCATAAACATTAATTGTGATAATTATGTGTTTGTAGAAACATTTATTTAGCGAGATTCTACTTTTGACAAGTAGTCACGTGAGAAAAGATGACGTTATTAGTGACGTAACGGGGTAATCCACTTATTGCCTCGTTCTGCTATTTCAAAACTGGTTCTCGCTTCATTCCTCGGCGTATTGAAAGAGCTTTACTGTAATCCGAGAACCAATTTAAACGCTGGACGGTTATGCAGGGGGCGCCAATGGAAGCAATGGCTGGCAAAAATAGCGTGTACTTTTTAATCCAGTGGGAGGATAGGTTCCTATCTGTCATCCGATCCAATGATGTTGTCGAACCGAAAGAGGAGGAATGTCACTATAGAGAAGGCCAACTAATTACTGCTAAGTACGGACAGCATACTTACGAGGCTGTTATTTGCGAAATCCACGGTAAGTTCACATTATTCTTAAATGCATTTATCAACTCGACACTAGGAGCCCAGTTAATATTCCGCAAGGGCGGTAATTAAATCTGAAACTTGATGAAGACTTTTCTCGTTGGGAAGCAGGGACAATCATTATTCAACGATCCAGAGGACACCCACGATTTAGAAATCATTTTATTTACCCTTCCCATCCCAAACATTGTTTCATAACTTGGATTAAATCAATGAAAAGAAACTCCTAGATAAAAAGTCCGGTGTTTGAAACCCGACTGCGGCGTTTGACGTCGGCGTTAATACTGGGTGTATTTTCAGGAAGGAGACACGAGAGTGATTATAAAAAATAAGTATGTATAGGAATGAATATTCCACGAATTCTCCCTTGATTTCACACACACAAATTCACGCGAGGTCACCGGAATAAGGTCATGGATTCAGTATATATGGAAACTTTTTTCACACTGTTGATAAATTTGACACTTGTGATTGAAATAATTTTGTAACTTTGCGAATTTATTGGGATTAAATGCTTGATGAGATATTTTTCTATAGAAGGTAAAATATTTAGACATATATATATGTTTATGTTTAGAAGATTAGTTTCTTATTTCAATCCTTAACCCATTACCACTCAGGCAATTTTTGACTTTTCCAAATTGAAAGTATTTGCAGACGACAAATTCAAAACTGTTAAATATTGCTTCTGGTTCTCTGATAGGACAGAAAACATTGTGGGAAAAGGAGAATTGCATGTTCTGTGCAATTTCTCCTTTTGTCACAATGTTTTCCCATTCTAATCACGGTTTTGTTTGTTTGAATGCCGCTTTTACGCCGCTTTCAACAATCTTTCAGTTATATCGCGGCGGCTGGAGCACCTAACAAAGGAATCCTGGTATTTCTCACACCAGTACTACCATTACATCCCTTCCTAGCCTCCAGCTGCTATCTCACATAGGTCTACGATTATCGACCCATTGGTGAGAGACAAATAGTCGGAAAGGATGAGTGCAGCCGTCGGGGATCGAACCTCTAATCACGGTAGAGTCGTACAAACAAGGGATTGAGTGGGAAAGGGTTAAGGGCAAGGTACAAGGATCTCTGAGGATACTGAAACTGATGAACCGAACTGAAAAAATTATAAAATATAAACATGTGCCTAAACTGACTGTAAACAAATATATAATTGGAATATCCCTTGTATTTTTTTAGCTGACAAGAAGTTACTTGAAAAAAGGGCAGCATTACCACCGAAATACTCTTATGATGTTGTTAAAGACAAGACTAAAGGTAAATGTTATAATTTTCATGTTGTATACTGTACAGCATACTATTGAAAACACCAAAACCTGTTTTTATAGCTATGAAGTGAAAGAATTGTAAACGTTCTGGTGAAATGCTTGCAACAAGCAAGTTGACCATTTTCAAAAACAGGAAGTCTTTTATTTGAAATTTTGGTAAAGGTTCATGAATAATTTATGCAGCATCATCACCTAATGGACCTTTGGCAAAAATTTTTATGTCTCCCCACTCCATATCGTTTTTGCCTTGGCTGTCTGTCTGTCCATCTATTTGTCTGTCTGTCCGTCCACTTTTCTTGTCCGGATGAAATCTCAGGAACTACTGGGCCGACTCTGATCAAACTTCACAAATGTGTCCAGTATCATCCCTAGTTGTGCATAAAGCGAGAATTATCTCATTTGCTCAAAGGTCAAGGTCACAGTTCAAGGTAAAAGTTTAACTTAGTGCTTTTCTTGTCTGGACAAAATCCCAGGAACTACTGGGCCGATTCTGATCAAACTTCACACATGTGTTCAGTATCATCCCTAGTTGGGCTTAAAGTGAGAATTTTCTCATTTGCTCAAAGGTCAAGGTCACAGGTAAAGGTCAAAGTTTAACTTAGTGCTTTTCTTGTCCTAGACTTAACTGCCCTTGAATGTTTAGAAACATTTATCCTGTTGGTGTCTTAAAATGACTTTCACTCAATTGATCAAGATAACGGCCTGAGCTAAAAATGGGACAGACAAAGCAGAGAATGGAATTGGGTGAATGGAATATGGTAGCTAATTCTGTTTTAACTTCTCTAGGTGTAAAAGAGTCCATGGGACAAGAGGTGACCGAAGTTAAAGCACCAGAACCAACAAAACAGTCGACCAAAGTTAAAACACCAGAACCAACGAATCGGACGACAGATGTTACCAGTAAAACACCAGAACCAACAAAACAGGTGACGGAAGAAAAAACAGAACCAACAAAACAGGTGAGCGAAGTTATAATGCCAGAACCAACAAAACAAGTGACCGAAGTTAAAACACCAGAACCAACAAAACGGGTGACAGATGTTACGACACCTGAGCCAACAAAGGAAGCAGCTGCATGTAGTGCTGTTGAAAACAAAAAGTCAGGTAAAAACAATTTTAACTATAATTATCTTGAAAGAAAGTACAAGAACTAGTCCTGAGATTGTCTTAACTCTTTCCCACTCAATCCCTTGTTTTTACGGATCTGCAGCAGACGATTTTAGAAAACATTGTGGGAAAAGGAGAAATTGCACAGAACTTTTCCCTTTCCCACAATGTTTTCTATCCCATCAGAAAAAAGAAGCAATTTTTTAACAGTTTTAAATTTGTCGTCTGAAAATTCTTTCAATTTGGAAAAGTCCAAAATTGCATGAGTGGTAATGGGTTAAGTCATATCAGTTGATGGAATAGGATTCCAGAAGACTTTACAAAGATGGACAGATGAAATGGAGGCTGTATTTAGGGTTTTGTACAGTCTTCCATTAAACCACCATATTATTATGCTAGTATAAAAATGTGCTTGTGTTCTGAGCAATTTCTTGTATTCCAATTAGACTTCTACAGCAGACCTGAAAACAAGGGATTGAATTTGTTGGGTAAAGGGTTATGTCAATGAGATTAAAGATCCTGACCAGAGTATAATGTCTGAGGTGTATAATTAATTGAATTATTTGTTTTTTGTCATTTTCAACAGTATTCCAGATAAACCACTGTGATCATATGGTCTTGGTATTTCTCCACCAGTACATATCTACATCTTACCAAGTCACTGTCAGCTTTTTTCACAGTCAATTGGTAAAAGAGAAACAAATTGGGTTGCTTTCACTTTCATCTATTGTTGGAAAAAGGTTGGCCAGAGGCAGACCAGGGTTCGAATCAAAGCAAACTGGAATATAAATGCATTATAATGATTTTAATAATCATATAAACCTCTAATAATGTATGATTTTTTTATATTCATTAACAGATTCATCCTCAAGCAAAAGAAAATCTGATACAGATGATGGACTGGCTCAGTAAGTTTAAATATATATTTCTTATCTCGCCTGAGCACATAAGTGCTCAAATTGAACTCTTGTGATTTTCTAATGCCTGTCCGTCTGTCAGCATTAACTAAACCCATAACCACCGAGCAATTTTTGGACTTTTCAAAATTAAAAGAAATTGCAGACAATAAATTAAAACTGAATTTTTAATAACTGATTTGTTGTAGAAAACATAGTGAGAAATGGAGAAACTGCATGTTTTGTGCAATTTCTCCTTTTCCAACAATGTTTTCAAAAGCCTTTTACTGCAAAGGTGTTTGTGAGTGGTACATATCTTCACTACAACAAAAATGTTTGTAGCATAAGATCCAGGTCTGTGCATCAAAGTTCAAGGACACTGTGAAATGTTAAAGGTCAAATACATATAACATAAATCATCTTTTTCTATGCCCCCACATCAAAAGATCAGGGGCATAAAGTTTTAGCATTGTCTGTCTTTCCATACGTCCCTCTGCACAAACTTAATATGGTAACTTTAAATTTTGCAATTACCCTTAAACTAATTCCATTACAAGTGACCACCCCGCTGGCGCAGTTGGTAGAGCGTCCTCCTTGGTGTGGGAGGTCTTGGTTTGGAGCCCTGGCCGGGTCATACCAAAGACTTTAAAAATGGTAGTTATGGCTTTCCCTCTTTGGTGCTCAAGAATTAAGGGTAAGCATAACGACTGGTTCGTCAGTATCAGAATAAAGTGACTGACCGGGTCAGACCCCTGTGTATCAGTGCTATACACTTGGCACGTAAAAGAACCAGGGAGCTGTATCATGTAAGAGTAGGGGTAAAACCCGGGCTCCCTGTGTCCGCTTCCCTCTCTCTTGGACGTCCATTAGCCCTAGATGGCAAAACACGGACGAAAACATACAAACAAATCACATTTAGTAATTAGTATGGAGGTTCCTGTGATCAATGTAAGTCTGCTGAATGTCGCATGACCTAGGTCAAAGTCAAATTATGGGGGCATTTGTGTTTCACAAACACTTCTTGTTTTTATGCCCCTGAATGGATAGATCGAGGGCATATAGTTTTACTGTTTGTCTGTCCGTCTGTCTGCACAAATTTAACTTGAAACCCAACATTTTCCCATTACTCCTAAACTAATTCAGTTACAAGGCTCAAATTTGGTATGTAGGTGCATCTGCTGAATGGCACATTACCTTATTCAAGGTCATAGAACCTAGGTTAAGGTCAAAGTTTATGGGAGAGTTTGTGTTTAACAAACAGATATTGTTTCGTATTTTTACAGGTTGAAAGAAGATGTTCAGCGCCTGAGAAGGAAGCAGCGGAGATTGGAGGAAAGAATAGCTGAACTGGAATCTAAGAAAGTTACAGCTGAGGATGGAGAAACGGAAAAAATGTCAAAACTGGTAGAACACATGGCAGAGATAGATGTACAAAGTGTACTGACAACTTTGGCCAAAGCCATTTTTACAGAGGAGGACTTAATCAACTGTTCCAGAACAGGAAAGAAAACATCGAAGTGCACAGGGGCCCCCCGCCCCCCGCTTGACCAAAAGAAGCTTGTGTTGTTAGAAACAGCTGTTAGAAAAAAAACAAACATTTCGAAAGAAATTTTTATTAAAAAGTTCGAGAATTTACAAAAAACTCTTCGTCAGAAAAACAAGTAGAGCAAAGATTAAGTTTTGTATTTTGTTGTAAATTATAGACCAAGGGATATTCATGTTGATATTTACTCTTTACAGCACAATCTGAAAGAAAAGAGCAAAGACATTGACGGAAAAGAAGAAATAGCTTGAAATTGGCATTTTCTCCTTTTCCCTCAATGTTTTCTCTCTATCACACATAAATCCTATTTTGTTGGCTGATTTAAATTATCTGCAATTGCTTTCAACTTAGTAAAGTGGCAAAGAAGTAACTTATCTTTTGATCTTGCTACCGAAAGAGGCCATTATATGTTCGCCCTGTCGGGTTAGCTCAGTTGGTAGAGCGTCGGTTCCACGACCTGAAGGTTGCAGATGGTCATGAGGGGGTTGATTTGAATCCTGTCAGCGGCAACTTCTTTCTGGTGAATTTTCACCTCTCAAAGCAGTCAGTGGCTTGGGAAGGAGTGTGAGTACTGGTATAGGTGAGCTAGGAAAACACAGGTAGGTGCACTGACCACCATGATTTAACCATAGCAGTTGAAAGCGGCGTTAAACCCCATTCAATCAATCAACTATTTTATGTCCAATTGAGGAATTTAAAACAAAAACCAACAAATGTTCAATTGTTCTTCGATCTTTATTTCATGAAATATTGATGCATTTGTCACACAATTCAGTTAGCATTCATTAATTTAACTCTGTAAAGTATTCATGAAGTATTCATAAGTAGGAGACAATATGCATGAAATTTCAAGCATTATTATTCTTGAAGATTTCATGCAGAAGAAATGAACAGCAAATGAGACATTAAGTTGGTGAACAAAAAATGCATGAAAACTTCATATTAAATGTATTTTCATAAATCTTTCATGAATTCTTCATGAAGAAAAACCAGTGCTTCATTGATGATTTTTTTAAGAATGTGTATGTGTTCTTGAAACATGAATTTTTTATGCATGCTGTCCTTCATGAATAATTCTTGACTCATTATTTCATGAGTTTTTAATGAATTGTCTCATTTGCTGTTCACTTCTTATTCATGAAGTATTCAAGAATTCAACTCATGAAGACTTCGTGTTTTTTACATGAATACTTCATGAATAATTCATAAACATGACACAGGGGTCTTTAGTTGATGAAATTTTAAAGAAATAATGATGTGTTGTTTTAGCTATCCTGAGCACAAAGTGCTCTGGGTGAGCTATTGTGATAGGTCATAGTCCGGCTCTGTCCATCTGTCCCTTTGGTTCACAATTTACAAAAAATCTTCTCCTCCTAAACTACCATGAAATTTAACCAAACTTCACAGAAATGATTCTTAGCTCACTTACTCTTTCAAAATACTTCAAGGAATTTTTATCCATGTAGAACTTTTGTTGCCATGGCAACCAAGTGGAAAAGCTTAAAAATTTATTCCTCCCAAACTATAAGGCCTAGAGCTTTAATATTTGGTTTATATCATCATCTATTGACCCTCTACCAAAATATTTCAAAGCATTACTGTACTCTGAAAATTAGCCCTTTTCTGTGCATAGGAATAAAGAAGAAAATATTTGAAAATCTTCTTCTCATAAACAATTAAGCCTAGAGTGTTCACATTTGGCATGTATCAATGCCTATTGACCCTCTAGCAAAAAAATTCAAAGAATGTACTCTGGAATTAAGGGCTATATTCTGGTATCAAATATATTAGAGGAGAAAATCTTAAAAAATCTTCCCCAAACAATTAGGCGTATAGTATTTATATTTTGTATTTATCACGAAGCCTTGAGCCATCATACTCAGGGGAGCAATATAAGACCACCATGGTCCTCTTGTTTGCGAAATATGTCGGGGCAAAATGATCCCTATTGATAATCAAGCATTAATTTTAACCCATTCCCACTCATTATCCACAATGTTTTCTACCAAGAGAGTTGAAAAAATCCAAAACTTGCTAAACTTTAAATTGTCATCTGCAACTTCTTTCAATTTGGGCCAGTCTAAAGTTTTGCCGTCTGGTAATACAGGTATGGTCAGGCTATAGTGTATATTGCTAAAGGTCACTCTTTATTATGCTATACAGTTACAGCATTGGCCTAGCCCATTGATTCCATAGGCCATGGTTTGTCTCCCACCAATGGGTCGATAATCGTAAACCTATGTGGGATAGTAGCTGATGGCTAGGAAAGGATGTGATGGCCGTACTGGTGTGAGAAATACCAGGAATCCATTGTTAGGTGCTCCAGCCGCCGCAATATAACTGAAAGATTGTTAAAAGCAGCGTAAAACCCCATTAAAAAAATAAAAAAAACATAGGTCATGGCCATTGACACTGACAGGAAGTACAAATTTGAGCCCATGCGTGACATTTCCAACAATTTCGCATGTGCGTGACTCGCACACATTGAGCACCCTGGACAGCCATACGGGGCAATTAGAACATTCACTGATTATTTAAAGAAGCTTTTGGTAAGTATCTATCTACAGAGCACAGAGTGAAGACTCTGATCAGACTGTGTGGATGCACAGGCTGATCCGAGTCTTTACTTGGCGCACATGTGTAATGGATGGAAAGTCACGCATGCGCTCATGATATTAACAAATTACCAGACGGCCAAGTTTTTAACTGGTTCAAAATGAAAGAGGTGGCAGACAATAATTAAAGTTTATGAAATTTTAGATTATTCCAACCTTATGGGTAGAAAATATAGTGTAAATTGAAGAAATTGCTAGTTAAGATCAATTTCTTCATTTTACACAATGTTTTCCCATTTGTTTTTAGCTCCACTGGCTGAAAGCCAGAGAGCTATTGTCATGGAGTTGTGTCCATTGTGCGTGCATCCGTCCGTCTGTAAACTTTTACTTTGAAAATCTCCTCAGAAAGCCTGGACAGATTTCAACAAAATTTCACAGAAATGATCCTTGGGTGACCCTCTATCAGATTCTTTCAAAGAATTTTAATCGTATTAGGTAGTGCAAGTGTTACTTTGCTAGCATGCGCAAGCTAGTTAACCCATTCTCACACAGTGAAGCTTTTAAATGCCTCTCAATAAAAAAGTTTTGGAAAACATTGTGGAAAATGAAGAAATTGTCTAATCCAAAAACATAGATTTTCTAAAAATTTCATGAACTTGAAATTGTTGTCTGCAACTTCTTTCAATTTGGGCAACTTGGACAAGTCTTAAATTTTGTTGTGTAGTAATGGGTTCATAAGCACCTAATATCATTGTTCACACCTGTGTCCTGTAATTATGTCCAATAAAATATTCCATTTCATGTTTATTCTTCTTAGTTCATGTACCAAGTCGATAATGCATAATCCTCTAGGTAAATATTGAAGCCTCTAGGTAAATATTGAAGCCTTTGTTCAATGGCTTCCTGAGCATTAATAACCCTTTCCCGTTTTTCTATTATTTTTTTGTCCGATATTCAAGGAAAGAAATTGAAGAGGACAATTGAAAGAGAGTTTAATTTAAAAGTAACCAATCTACAGGGTAGGAAATTTTGTGGGAAAAGAACAAGCAATTTCTTCAATTCCCATGATGCGTTCTCAATTATAAAAATATAGGGAACAGAGCTCAAACACAGAAGCTGTAAATTTATACCTATGTCATATTTGCTTTCAGACAGATTCAGTTAATAATAAAAAAATTCCTAGTTATAATACTCTTGGAAGAATGATATGAGTGAAATAATTACCATAATGGGACAAGGAGGCTTGTAACAAGTTTTTATTCTTCCTCTAACAAGGTTTTCTACCCTTAAATTGTCACAAAATAAAACCTATATTTCAATAAACTACTTCCTAATTGCATCTGCAACTTCTTCTTTTTTAACACCCCCACCCTAATAAAAGCCAATAAAAGCCTTGAAAACATTGTGGAAAGGAAGAAATTGCTTATTTTGTTACGCCCAAAAGACAAAGATTTTTCAAAATTTCACCAAACTGAAATTTTGTCTGCATGCACATCCTTCAATTTTGACTAATCTAAAATTCTGTTGTGTGGGAATGCGTTAAGTGGGAGGTACATTATAATGATCAGCCTGCACTTACGTGCTTTCCAGTCCTTCAGTCCGTTGATCAAGTTCAATTATAAAAAAGCATTTTATTCAGCATGAAAAGACCTGATTTAGATTGATATGAAATGATCATCAAGGAAAATGTGCTCATAGACTTGAAAATTTGAAATTCTATCAATATTTGTAAACTGAGAACAGTATGATTGTTACGCAAAACCATTTTTGCTCACTCAAGGGGTGTTTTTAGCTCACCTGAGCACGTAGTGCTCAAGTGAGCTATTGTGATCGTCTTTTGTCCGGCGTCCGTCCGGCGTCCGTCGTGCGTCGTCCGTCAACAATTTCTTTAAACGACATCTCCTCCCAAACCACTGGGCCAATTTGAACCAAATTTGGCAGAAATGTTCCTTAGGTGGTCCCCTTCAAAAATAGCTAAAAGAATTGAAATCCGTTAAAAACTCTGGTTGCCATGGCAACAAAAGTGAAATTTTAAAAAAATCTTTAAAAATCTTCTCCTCCTGACCCAGAAGGCATAGAGCCTTGATATTTTGCATGAAGCATCAGTATATTGACCTCTTTCAAAATAGCTAAAATCATGATCCTTGGATCCCCAGGGGCGGAGCCCCGGGGGGGGGGGGGTTATATAGAAATAAAGAACGATTTTTTAAATGACTTCTCCTTCCAATTCACAGGGCCAATTTGAACCAAATTTTGCAGAAATGTTCCTTAGGTGGTCCCCTTCAAAAATAGCTTAAAGAATTGAAATCCGTTAAAAACTTTGGTTGCCATGGCAACAAAAGTGAAATTTCAAAATAATCTTTAAAAATCTTCTCCTCCTGACCCAGAAGGCAGAGAGCCTTGATAGTTTGCATGAAGCATCAGGATATTGACCTCTTTCAAAATAGCTAAAATCATGATCCTAGGGTCTCCAGGGGCGGAGCCCTGGGGGGGGGGGGTTATATAGAAATAAAGAACGATTTTTTAAATGACTTCTCCTTCCAATTCACAGGGCCAATTTGAACCAAATTTTGCAGAAATGTTCCTTAGGTGGTCCCCCTTAAAATTAGCTAAAAGACTTGAAATCCGTTAAAAACTCTGATTGCCATGGCAACAAAAGTGAAATTTCAAATAATCTTTAAAAATCTTCTCCTCCTGACCCAGAAGGTGTAGAGCCTTGATATTTTGCATGAAGCATCAGTATATTGATCTTTTACAAAATAGCTAAAATCATGATCCTAGGGTTTCCAGGGGCAGACCCAGGGGGGGGGGGGGGGGTATAGGCAGGAAGCATCAGTTCATAGACTTCTTTCTTATTTCTGAAATTATAACCCATGGAAAAAGTTTTTTCCTTCTTTCAAATCAGCACTAAAGCCTTGGAATTTGTAATTTAGACTTATGGATCCCCAGGTTCAGTCTTTATATGTAATTGTGGCCCACTTGTTTCATAATCCTAACCTTAACATGAAATTAGACTGTTGAAAGAAAAAGAGCCTTTATCTCAGGTGAGCGCCCCAGGGCCAACGGCCCTCTTGTTAGGATCATCCATTGTCCGTTGTGGGCTATCATTATTTTTTTTAAACATCTCCCTAAACTTCTTGCGCAATTTTGACAAAACTTAGCAGGAATATTCCTTTCGTGACCCTTTTTAAAATTTATTTGTTAAATTACTAAAAATTAGGGGTGTGGTAGGATGGAGCTTATCAAACTTAAGAGAAATCATTCAATATTTCTTTAAAAATCTCCTCCTTAATGACTTGGTATATTTGGACTTAATTAACTTAGGTGAACCTTTTCAAAACATGTTAGTGAAATTTTGATTTGCGGAAAAATTGGGGGCATAGTAGGGTTTGGCTTATCAGTCTTCGTGAGAATAATTCAATAAAAATCTTCTCTTGCCAAACCACAGGGTCAATTTGAACCAAACATGGCTGGAATGTTTTTTTAATGACACTTTTCAAAACTTTTAATTTGTGAAAAAATTGAGATGTACAAGGACAGGGGTTATCAAACCTTGGGAAATGATAAAAAATCTTTAAAATCATCTCCTTTCAAGTCATTTTGCTAGTTTTTACCAAACTTGGCAGGAATAATCTTTGAATTATGTACCTTTCAGAACTTAAATTGCTCATGAAATTTGATTTATGAAAAAAATTATGGTATGCAGGGAAGGATTATCAGCAATTATGAACCTGATTTCTTTCAAAAGATTCTCCTTCGAAACCATTGAGAAAATCTTGACCAAACTTGATAGGAAGGTTCCTTGGGTGACCTATATCAAAACCTGTTCGTGAAATTTTGATTTGTGAAAAATTGGGGCCAGGAAGTACAGGCTTATCATACAAAGAGAAATAATGAAATAATTCCCTAAAGATCTCCTTCTAACCCACCAGGATATTTGTACCGAACTTGGCAGGAATAATCTTTAGGTGACTCTTTCAAAACATGTATGTGAAATCTTGCTTGGTGAAAAATGTGCGCATGGTAGGACTAGGCTTATCAGACATAGGGAAGTCATGAAAGGGCAATTTTGGCCCTCTTATTCATTTTAACATGTAGGGCAAAATCATGAAATAATTCTTTAAAGATCAAATCTACTTCAAAACCACTAGGATATTTTGTACCAAACTTGGCAGGAATGATAGCTAATACCTAGACACAGAGCTGCAAAACCTTTCCTTTATTGACTGAGGTTTTTCTATTATGCAACTTTTTATAGTCTGACATAATGTCAATTAGATTTAAATGATAAGAATTTAGATTATTGTTACTATCAGCAATATGGCCATGGGTTACGAAAGCGGAAATTAAAACATGAATATTTGATTACTCAACACTAATCAGGCGTAAAGAGGCTGCAGAAATCTTCTGCAACAGCTTTCTTTTTTTGTGAAGCTTGTGGAAAATAAAACCAATTCCCACTTAATGCAGACTATTTATGTCCCTTAGATATTAATGTTAGTATTTATATTCAAGAAAATAGCTAGGTAAAATAATTCTCTTGTAACAAATAATTCGTTATTTCTCCAATATGTTTTTAGCTCACCTGAGCATGAAGTACTCATGGTGAGGTATTTTGATCGGTCTCTGTCCGGCGTGGGTCATGCATCGTGTGTCAACAGTCTTAAAATGACATCTCCTCCAAAACCACTGGGTGGATTTCAACTAAATTTGGCAGGAATGGTGGTGCCCTTTAAAAATCGCTAAAGGAATTGAAATCCATTTAAAACTCTGGTTGCCATGGCAACAAAACTGAAATTTTAATGAACACTTTAAAAATTATCTCCTCCTCACCAAGAAAGCGTAGAGCCTTGATATTTGGCATGAAGGATAAGTACATTGACCTCTTCCAGAATTGCTAAAATCATCACCCTCGGGTACCCAAGGGCGGAGCCGAAGGGGGGAGCAGCTTATATTGAAATAAAGATGGATTTTTAACACAACATATCCTCTCAAAAAGCGGTGCAGATTTCAACCAATTATGGCAGGAATGTTCCTTTGGTGATGCCATATAAAATTGCTAAAAGAATTGAAATCTGTTTTAAACTCTGGTTGCCATAGCAACAAAACTGAAATTTTAATAAAAACTTAAAAAGTTATCTCCTCTTAACCCAGAGAGCCTAGAGTCTTGATATTTTGCATGAAGGATCAGTACATTGACCTCTTTCAGAATTGCTCAGACCACCGACCTGGGCCCCCAGGGGCAGAGCCGGGGGTGGCGTATATAGAAATTTTTTAACAAGATCTCCCCCCAAACCAATGGCCTGATTTCAACCAAAGAATTTAATCAGTCGATTGCTATGACAACAAGAGTATAATTGTAAAAAAAAAAAAAAAAACCTGAAAAAATCTCCTCCAGAAGTTGAAGAATCTTGAATTTTGCATGAAGCATCAGTACAATAACTTCTTTCAAAATTGATAAAATTTTAGAGCAACAGGATGATGAGGCTTAAATAGAAATAAAGAAGGCAACCCTTTCAAAACTATTTGGCCAATTTAAACCAAATTGGGCAGAAATATGCTAGTGTGCCCCCTTCTAATGATTACTGAAATATTTTAAATCTGTTGAAAGCAATGGTTGGTATTGTAACATAAGTTGATTTTAGTTAAAGGAGGTCTTCTCCCAACTAAGTTTGTATTAGGCCTTTAAGAAAAAAAAGAACCTTATCTCAGGTGAGCGCCAGGGCCACTAGCCCTCTTGTTTACCTTTTGTGATGACTAATAGCTGGGATGTTTTGGAAGAAAAGTTAGGGTTTAACTTGTCATCTTGTGAGATATTTATCTCAGAAAAAGAAGAGCTGTTCCCCTTATTATTTGACCAATCAATCACAGTAACAGTTGAAGGTCAAGTGATAATCAAATGTCAAGGTAAAATGGCTAAACCCTATTTACCCATTTCCACACATTAATCATTTTTTTTACATTCCACAAGAAGTGATACCCAAAACATTTTATGGAAATTGAAGAACAAAGTTGTTTTCTACCCATGAAGACAGAGATATTAAAAATTCTATTAACTTGAAATTGTTTTCTTGAACTTCTTTGAAGTTTGGCGCTGTCTAAAATTTTGTTGCCGGACTAATATAGGTTGATGAGAATGAGTCTAGTTGAGGTTACCTGGATTAATGTAGTCAGGGTCCAATATTTAAGGTAAGGGAAGATAATTAGACAATGAATATTAATTGATCCAACCAGCTTAAGATAATGCTTGGATTTCAGGACTTTGTAAACAACCATGATCTACAATATGACCTTCCCTGGTGGCAACACATGATATCCTATCCAGCATTTGTCTCTCACCAATGGGTGGATAATCCTAAACCTAAGTAAGATAGCAACTGATGGCTAGGAAAGGATGTAGTGGTAGTGCTGGCATGAGAAATAACAGGAATCTATTGTTTGGTACTCCAGCCTCTGTGATATGACCGAAAAACTGTTAAAAGCACCAGTACGCCATTACATTCTTTCCTAGTCTCCAGCTGCTACTCCACTTAGAAAGGATATGTACCGCCGCCAGGGATCGACCCAATGACACCCCATGATTGAAGATTGGGAGTCTTATAAGCTACCAACTATGCTATGACAGCAGCTCAGGGCATGTTTTAAAAATTGCAAAACAATAAGGTATATACTATCAAATTATATGACCAATTTATGACTACAATCAAATTACAGTTTTGGAGCGAATTGAAAGAAGCTGCGGTAGACATTTTCAAAATTGTTGAATTCTCAGGATAGAAAACAAAGTGGAAAATGCAGAAATTGCTAGTTTTCTGTAGAAAGGAGGGATTGTGTTGGAATGGCTTAAATACTGAAGCTAATGTTCTTAATGTTTAAGTTGCTGTCATTGCTCATAGGAATACAAATCATGGGGTCCTGGATTCGATCCCTGGCCACGGCAAATATCCATTCAGACATTTATTCCCACTAATGGGTGGAAAAAAATTATTAACCTAATTGGGATAAGCAGCTCAAAGCTTGGAGGCTCTGAAAAGATGTAGTGGTGAATCCAGTAATCCATAGTTAGGTGCTCCAGCTGCTGCGATATGACCGAAATACTGATAAAAGTGGCGTTAAACACCATTCAATGGATCAATAAAGTGTAGGCGAATTAACTCTCTGACAGGCAATTTTGATCACTGCAACACTCTGGTATTATGCATAAGCTTTTTTATGGCTGAAACATGACAGAGACTGTAATATATTTATCTGGGAGTGGATTATATTATTTGCACATTGAGTGTGTCTTGACGAATAAATCTGACAGACTTCATCTTTTTATCAGACAACTAACAAGTGCAACCACATCTGTTAATCCAATAGTAGTTGTTCTACTGATAAATCCAAGTGTCCCTTCACCAGACAACACTATACAGTCTAGCGTACAAGCCAGTTCTGATCCTCAAAATCAACCAGCGGTAAATTTGTAGGCTTGACAGGTTATCTCTCTGCTAATCTATTAAGTGGCTATCTATTTCACTGTGTTGAAGTCCTGGAATGCTTGACCTGGGTCCCTAGGAACTAACATTTTAGATCTAATGATAAGCCATGCAACAATTTTTTTATCATGGCTAGTCATTGTTTTTCTGACTTTAAATGATTTGTGATATTTCTAAGCTCTTGCCTGTCAGCCCTAAATATTCAAAATAAGGTTTAACAGCTACACTATCTTTTTACTCGTATACCTGGAAGTAAGCCTTGAGTTTAGTTCATCTCTTGCATGCTCTTACTTATTTACTTACAAGAAGAGAGTTGTAACTTTGTTAAAGAAAGAGGAATACGATATTTACAAGTTAACAGGACCTGCCAAAATTGAAAGAAGCTGCAGATGACATTAAAATATTAAAAATAAGCATCAAAAAGAGAAGAAACATTTATACAATAGGAGATGTTTCTTAAAAAAGCAATTCCTTCCCTTTTTCTCACAGTGTATCCACTGTTGATTTATCTTTAGTGTATCAGAATGCCAGATTGCGTGGGAGCGGGTTAAGTTGAAATCTAATCTAGAATATGAAAGGACCAATAGTACACATTGATGTGTAAATCACAATAAATTGTTTTGTATGTTATTTCAAACGCCCATTTGAATAATCTTTCAGTTATGTTACAACAATGTTCACTTATTCATATGTTTCCTGTGTATCACTTTTACAAGGCTGAGACCTCAGTGCCAATGATGTTCAAGGACAATCATGTGTTTTCACTCATTAAGCTATCAATCATCACTTCAGTATGAGATATAATCATAAAACATATTAGGTATATAGGAATTTAAACTTTTAAGTAGGACAAGGACATGTTTAATAGGTGAAAGTCTATAACCCATTGTAATTCTGTTTAGAAGATATAAGTTATGTAAAAAGATCATTAAATAGATCAAAGGTTAAGGCCACCATATTGGATGCAAAGTGAAAACCTAGGAAAGGAATATCTGTGATAGATATTATAATTGAATAAATTTGGTATATAAAATAAGAAGAACAAGTTGTGTTGGTCAAAGGTCAAGGAAAAGCCTATAACCTGATGAAATTATGTATTGAATACAAATTTAAATATACCTTGTACATTAAAATAAAAAGCAGCCTTATTAGCTCACTATGATAATCAGTCATTATCTATCGTTTGTCTACAATTTCTTTAAAAATCTTCTCCTTAAAAACGGACAGACAAAGCAAGCTGAAACTTTGCAGGGATGTTCCTTGGGTGAAGCTCAAAAAAGTTGTTAAAAGAATTCAGTGTTCCGTGAAAACTCTAGTTGCCATGGAAATTGAAAATTTGAAATTTTCGTAAATCTTTGATTTTTTCTAAGAAACTACAAGGCCAAAGGAACTTCATATTTTATATATAGCATTATCACATTATTCTCTACCAAGTTTTCAAAAATCATACCCCTGGGGTCAAAAAAGACCCCGCTCCTGGGGTCAAAAGTTGGGAAAACACTCAATTAGTGCAAGTTCAAAAGTCTTCTTCTCCCTAACTATATGGCCTAGGGTATTGTTTTTTGGTAAGTAACATAACTAGATGGTTTTGTGGTATGTTATTAAAAATCATGCCCCTGGGTGGACCAAGTGTGCCAATTTTCAAGTGAATGCCTTTAGTAGAACCAGAGATTTCACAAAATGTCAAAGTTTTCGTACACCCCCGACGACGACAACACCAAGGCTATCGCAATACCCCAGGTCTCTCCGAAAACAGCCGAGTTAAAAATCTTCCTATCAACTACGAGGCCTTAAGCATTCACTTTCCGAATGTAGCATAACTTAAATGGTATCTACCATGTTTTTAGGGATTATACCCCTTTGGTCAAAAACAGCATTGCCTCTGGAATCCAAAGATTGGAAAAACACTCAATTACAGCATGTTCAAATATCTGTTCCTTCAAATGTATGATAATATAATGCAATCATATTTCATACATAGCATATCCACATTGTCCTCTACCAAGTTCACAAAGTTTATACTCCTGGGGTCAAAAATAGCCCCAACCCAGAGATTTTTTTTTTTGGGGGGGGGGGGGGGGGGACGCCCAATTAAAGCAAGTTCAAAAGTCTTGTCTTCCTAAATTATAAGGCTTAAGACATTCATATGTGCTATGTACAATAACTATATGATTTTTAGCTCCACTGGCCGAAAGCCAGCGAGCTATGCCATGGCGCTGTGTCTGTCATGCATCCTTCCGTTCATGCACGCATCCGTCCGTAAAAATTCACTTTAAAAATCTTCATCTCAGAAAGTACTGAACAGATTTCAACAAAATTTCACAGAAATGATCCTTTCGTCTACCCTTTATCAGATTCCTTCAAAGAATTTTGATCGGATGAAAAACAAGGCTTTAATGGGTGGGGCTAATCTATATAGTGACGGAACCTTTAAAAATCTTTTTTTCAGAAAGCAGTGGATGGATTTCGAACATTTTTTACAGGAATGATCTGCGGGTGACTCTTTATCAGATTCATTCGAATAATTTTGATTGTCGGATGATAAACATGTCTTAAAGGGGGGGGGGGGAGCTAATTTCCATATATGGTGAAAGCTTTGAAGATCTTCTTCTCAAAAACTTGGGTTTCAACCAAATTTCACAGAAATGATTCTCAGATGACCTTTCCAAATTCTTCTCAGAGACCAGTTGATGGATCTCAACCAAATTTTACCGGAATGATCCTTTGGTGACTCTTTTTCATATTCCACCAATCAATTTTGATTAGTTGAAAACATGGCTTTTATGGTTATGGCTTATGTACAGTGTTTTCTTTCTTTAATTTTATTAATATCTTTTTCAACTGACTCAGTAAATAAATTGACTTTTTTTAAAGTAATGAAAGGTTTGTAATATAAAAAGACATGATTTACAAGATTTATTTGACACACATGGTGAATACGATTCGGTTTATATTGAATTCCTAAAAAGACCATTTGCTTAATCAGTACAATCAAGCGCCATAGCCCAGGTATGAGGCATAATGCATTCAATTTTGGTATATGGTGTATCCTTGTGGTTCTCTACCAAGGATGCCAAAATTGTTATGTCTTTTTTTATACAGAAAGTTTTTTAATTATCAGATGCCTCGTGAGCAATTAAGGACCATAATGGTTGGTCCTCTTGTTTAAGTATATCAAAGATCAGGGTAACTATTCTTGATTCCTGATCTAATAGAGGTCAGTATGTGACCTAATCATTGAAAGAAAATTAATTTCTTTAAAGTTGGTCTTGGTCAAACACCATAATATGTTACTTTTTGACCCTAATGTTATATTTTTGAAAAAAATTGTGACTTAACAATTCCTCATTTTCACTGATCTTTAATGAATGCAATATTGAGATATCTGTACAAATTTCTTTTAAAAAGAACTAGATAAGTAACCTTTGTATTCGGAAATGGCTGGAAGTCTAGAATGAATTTAAGCTTTGTGGAAACAAATACTATTAATTTGGTTCTTCAGAATCTCTGTTGACCCAGGACAAATAAACAAAGCTTCTGCTAGTGCTATCAGTCATTAGATGTTATCAATCAAATACATGCTGGGCTGTTTGATATTTTAACTGTACTCTGTTCCTGGTGGATTTAGTAGATTTTCAGAGTTACTGGGTTTGTACGTATGACTGTATACGTAAAACCATTGTTATATGAAGTAACTTAATTTTTGATTAACTCAATCCTGTAATTTAATACTTAAAAAAAACTGACTCTTTAAAATGTTGTGAGTAAAGGAGAAATAGTTAGTATATAAGCAAACAATTCCCCCTTTTCTCACAATGTTTTCCAATCTTCAAGACTCTTAAAATTCTTTTCAAATTGAGTTTACTTTGATATGTCTGTAACTTCCTTCAATTCGTACCAGTCAAATATTTCGTCTTCTCTTAGGTGTGAAAATTGGTTAACCCATTACCAGACAGAACAATTTTAGACTGGTCCAAACTCAAAGAAGTTGCAGAAAACATTTTGAAGTTTATGAAATTTAAGATTTTTTCAACTTTATGGGTCAAAAACATTTTATAATATGAAATTGCTTGTAATAAGCAATTTCTTCTAGTAAAATCTAACAGTTTATTATATACAAATATCCCACGAGGAACTACGAAAAGTTTTTGTACTGTGCTCTATTTACGAAGATAGTATGAAAATACCTACAAAGAAAGAAAGTATATGTATATACACATATACATACATATGTACATATGTATATACATATACCCACCTAATCTATAGAATACATATACCTATATTGCTACCACTATTTCTGTTTAATAATATATTTTGAGGCATAGAGATTTTATTTATTTGTTTTGTTTTTGTTGTTGTTGTTGTTTATTTTGTCATAATATGATGTTGAGTAATTTTACTTGTTTTTGTCATAATGTGCGAATGGATATATTTAGGATATGGCAGTAGTGTTTTTCTATGTTATTTAAAATCAAGATCACGATGAACCTACTTTTATACCCCTGTGAGAAGGTCTAGAACAATTCTTTCAAATTCTGGATTAAAAGTGGCGTTAAACCCAATTCACCCAATCAATCAATCAATTTCTAGAAAATTTTTAGAAATTCTGATTAGAACTGCCCTACATCTGTTCTAGAACAGTTCTTGTTAAATTGTAGAATGATATTTTTAATGAGAAATTATTTTTATAGAACTAGAGTCAGTTATGAAATTGTGTAAATTCTAGAACAGGAGTAGAAAAAATCTAGAACAGACTTGAGACTGATGTATAACAAAGTAATCTGGTAGACAAGAACTGTTCTTATTCAATTTTAGAATACAATTATTGCTGTTTCTAGAAACGTGCTAGAACAGCTCTTTACCATATTCAAGAAAAGTCTCTAAAATGTGCCTTTAATAATTAAATACAGTTCTAGAATATTTTCCTAGAGTTTCTAGAACAGTGATTGTCTGATAGAGCATTGTCTGACAGATAATGGTTCTTCAAATATTCTAGAACTGTTTTAGCTGATTTATAGAATGCATTTCATTGATATTTGACTAGAAAAATTATGGAACAGACTCCTCAAATGAGTTCAAGAAAATTGTCTAAAATGTCAAGAAATTGTCTCATTAATGGTTCCAGTACAGTTCTAGAAAAATGCCTAAGTGTTTCAATAGGACTAAGATAGAGGTGGTTTTAGACCTGTTTTAGATTGATTGGAGAACCAACATTTCATTGCTGTTTCTTGAACAGTTACAGATCAATTCTATCATGGACTTAAAGAAAAGTCTGGGGAATGTTCTACAAAAATTTCTCATTATAATTCCTCACTATGTAAATTCTAGAGAGAATAGAATATGTTCTAGTTCAATTTAACAGCAATGTTAATTCTAGAAAAGTAATTGAAAAGTTCTTAAATATATAATTAATCAAATAAAGTGGTTTTCTGCAACTTCTCTGCAGATTTTTTTTTTCCAGTTATATGTTTAGTTGTTTTTTACAAGTCCCTACAAAATCAGGCAACATTATAAATATATCTACAATTACAAATTCAGAAAATGGACGAAAATTTGGAGAAAAAATAGCACTAATTCAATTTTGATATATGTTCTACTAAAAGGTCATTCAAGATAAAACAAAACTGCCTTTTTTAACGAATAAATTGGGGGACAATGAATGAAAAACATGAGATTAGATTATTCGAAATGAAGAAAAAATATTTTTATTATCACTGATGTACAAACTTAAACATAATGTATGAATATGCATTGTGTACAAATACAAGGTGAATTATTTATGTTCAATTTTATACAACCCAATTAACCCTTTCCTGTTTTTCAAAATTTTAGACTTGTCCAATTTGAAAGAAGTTGCAGATGACAACTAAAAGTGGATTCAATATGAAAAGTAACCAACAAACATGGTAGAAAATATTGTCGGAAAAGAAGAAATTGCTTGTTACAAGCAATTTCTTCTTTTCCCACAATGTATTCTCGGGTATAAAATCAAAGGGACGTAAAAAACAGTGATTGTACAGGAAAGGGTTAAAAACAAAAAATATCCCCTTCACTGCGCATTCCCTCACAACAAAATTTTAGACTGGTCCAAATTGAAAGAAGTTGCAGATGACAATTAATTTTAGTAATGGTATTTTAAAAGAATTCATCTTGTGGGATAGAAATATTATGGGTAATGAAGAAATGGCTTGTGGTAAGCCATTTCTTCACTTTTCACAATGTTTTTCCCAAGTGTTTTTGTTGCAGGGCGTAAAAAGCGGGAATATATGGAAATAGGTTATATCCCATTTCCACACAGTAACGCTTTTGTGGAAAATAAAGAAATTGCTTGTGAGAAGCAATTTCTTCTTTTTCCACAATGTTTTCTACCCGAAAAGTTAAAATAATCTAAAATTTCATGATCTTTAAATTGTACTCTGCAACTCCTTTCAGTTTGGACCAGTCTAAAATTTTGTTGTATGGGAATAGGTTAAATGAAATTTCTGGATGATCTGTTCATGTAATAGATCATATTTTCACTTCAGAAATGTTGGAATGGATAGTCTACTTGTCTTTATAGTATCAAAAGAATTTTTAGTGCACTAACCTGGTGTTTAAAAAGATACTTTAGATTAAAATGAGAGGCTGAAGTATAAAAGGTCATGTTAAAATGAGCCTTCTTGAATCTGAGTAAGGGATTCAACCATGAGATTAAATAAACATAATTGCATTTATTTTACCCATTACCAGACAGCCAAAATTTGACCCACCACAATTTAACCCATTCTCACACAATGACGCTTTTAAACATCTCTCAATATGAAAGCTTTGAAAAACATTGTGGAAAATGAATAAATTGCTTGTTACAAGGAGTTTCTTCATTATCCACAAGATTTTCTGACCCAATAGACAAAGATTTTAAAGATTTCATTAACTTTAAATTTTCATCTGCAAGTTCTATGAATTTAAACTGGTTTAAAATTTTATCATGTGGGAATGGGTTATGGTTTGTTTAAATAAAATCATAACCTCAAATTTCGCTTGTCTTTCAAAGAACTATTTTTGTCACAGAGATGAAGGAAATTGTCCATAAAGAATAGTCATCAGCACATGTGCACAGTCAATGCCGAAATTGAAAAAAACCCACAAAATATTCTTTCCAGAGAACTTCACTAATACCTTCCTTTTGCATATTGATATCAAGATTAGGCTCTTGTTTGATTTAGTGACCATAAAAACAATGGATTGTTTAACCTATTCCTAAATCTTAGAAGACCTGTCCAAATTGAAAGAAGTTGCAGACGACAATTTCATGTTGATGGAATTTTAAATTGTTTTGTCTTTTTGGACAGAAAACAATGTGGATAATGAAGAAATTGCTTGATACAAGCAATTTCTTCATTTTCCACAATGTTTTCCAAAGCTTTTTTCTTGAGGGGCGTAAAAAGGAGGGATTATGTGGGAATGGGTTAAACTGTTTTTCCTTCCTCGAAGGGAAGATATGGCTTTCAGGGTATAGGAAAAAATCAGTAGTAATACAGAAAAATGAATTTCTATTCTTTATAGATTTCTTCTGTAAATAGAGGTCTAGATAAGAGGGAGTAACATCATTCTAAAATCCTTATTTCTCAATGAAACCCTATGTTGTGGTACTCATTTGAATCGTCTCGATGAGACAATTCAGATGAGTACCCACAACATAGGTTTAATGGCAGTATTGACGAAATATACAAATCTAAAATATGAAATGTGCCCTCTATCTGTAGCTCTGAGTAAATTTTACAGAACACAAAAAAATGAGGAATGATTATTGGAAACTGTATTAAAGTTTCCAGTAGAAGTTTGTTGTCCCCGGGGAGTCTTTGTCTGTAATGTTAACCCTGATTTAACTCTCTAATCCTACTGCTAATATCATACAATATTACCCAAATACCAGATAACAGATTTTAGACTGCATGGTCCAAATTGAAAGAAAGAAATTGCAGACAACATTTTTATGCCCGCATCAATAGATAGGGGGGGCATATAGTTTTACAAGTGTCTGTCTGTCTGTCTGTCTGTCTAAGGTCTGCAAAACTTAACCTGCCAACTAAACATTTTCCTATAACTTCAACCCAGATTAAGTTACAATGCTAATATTTGTTATGTAGATAGGTCTCAACAAGGCGCAACTAGGGAAGGTCATTTCATCAAGGTCAAGGTAAAAATATTAACCCTTTTTCCTTAAACAAAGAAAAAAAAACAATAAAAATCACAGATTTTTAAAGAATTCCTGTTTCAGGGGCATGGTGTTTCACAAACACATCTTGTTTATCTTATGAATTTTTTACTATTCTAGTCACTTGAGTTGCAAAACATAGCAAATGAATTTTTTGTTTTCCACAATTTTTCCCAATCTGTTTTTCTTGAGGAGATTGAAAAGTATGATTGTTTGGAAATGGGTTAACTAATTACCAGGGGACAAATTTTTAGACTGGACCAAATTGAAGGAAGTTGCAGATGAAAATTTGAAGTTTATGAAATTCTAGATTTTTTCAACTTTATGGGTAGACCACATTGTGTAAAATTTCTTCACTTCAGGCACATTGCATTGTGTTGTTTTGGAAATTAGTAAGATAGGCTTTTTTAATCAGGTTAATTCATTTTCTCATTGCAGACATTGGGTTGTAATGTGCCAGAAAATGAGGAAAGGAAACTAAAGGACGCTATTTAAAGAAGGGGTAACTCTGACAAACAAACACATCCATTTCAAATCTATATTTTTGTTTGGACTGTGAAATCATAATTAGCCTGCATGCTGAACAAACGAAGCCCAGATATCAGCGAGAAAATGTCTGATAACAGTGAGAGTGGCAGTGAAAACGGCTGCCTTAAAAACAATGACATCTGTCGGGATTTCCTGCGGAATGTATGTAAGAGGGGGAAACGATGTAAATATCGTCACCCTGGAGAACAAGAGGTTACAGAGTATAAGAAAATATCTGAATACACATTCTGTCACGATTATCAAAATAATGGATGTAGGAGGACTAATTGTAAATTTCTTCACTGTACCCGTGAAGAGGAAGAACTTGCAAGAGTGACAGGGGAATTACCGTCACGTGTGTTGCAAGCAGCATCTCTGGGAATCGGAGTAAATCATCAGGAAATGATTGCTAAAGGAGGAGTACCGATCTGTAAGGATAACTTAAAGGGTGGGTGTCATAGAGGAGCAGCGTGCAAATATCGTCACATATCTAGTGCTGAATATGAATTTCTGCAGCGTAAATCAGAAAAACAAGATCGTGAAAGGGAGATTTTTAATAATACCCCATTTGAGAGGTTTGAAAGATATGAGTTTGAACATGATGCAAAACGTAGGAGGTTAGATCCAGAATTTGGATCAGACAGTTTTCGTACATATGAGAACCGATTCTCACCAAACTCTAGACCTCTTAGTTATCAGTTGTTAGAAGATGAGAATACAATGTTACGGAAAAAAATTGAGGAATTAAAAAAACAGGTGGCCGATCTTACGGCAACTAATGAAGTACTTTTGGAGCAAAATGCACGATATCGAGTGAGTAAATCAAACATATTGCAATCCTTGAATACAACAGCAGTCCAGCCTACAGTCCAACAGACTTCTTTAAATCCTTTAAACTCGAGTCTGGCGCAGCAATTAGCACTAAATAGTGAACTCACAAACCTCACGCAACAGCAGGCTTTGCAACAGCGAATGGTGCGAGAACTGGCAGGAGGCCAGGCGCAGTGCAGTATTGCCGCTCCGCAGTCCCTCAACACAGCAACATTGTCGATCAACCCTCCATCAATCGTGCCTGTTTCTCTTCCTCAGACCCTATCTGGTCCAGGGCTCCAACCGTCCGGGAACCAGAGCCTTCCACAGAACATTGACATGAACGCTTCTTTGGTCTCATACCCGATTGTGTCACAAGGCATGAGATTGACCGCTAGCAGCCTTGCTCATTGATAGTTCTTGTCTATTTCTGTGAGTATCATATTTTGTGCGGTTTGCTTGAGGTGGACATATAGTTGATCAGACATTGAAGAGGATATTCCAAGGCCAATAACTTGATGAATTACCAGACAATAAAATTTCAAATTACATATATCCCACCGTTTTTCAGATAGAGGGAATAATTCATACTTTAGATTTAAATATTTCACCAATGCTGTCATGAACCCTATGTTGTAGGTACTCATTTGAGTATGATATGATTCAAATGAGTACACATGATATAGGGTTTCGTTATGAAATCAGGATTTTCGAATGCTGTTGCCCCCTCGGATGTATTTAGACCTCTGATCTCATTTCCACACTATCTCTCCTTTTTACGCCCCTCAAGAAAAAAGCTTATGAAAACATTGTGGACAATGAAGAAATTGCTTGTAACAAGCAATTTCTTCAATGTCCACAATGTTTTCTACCCCAAAAGACAAAGAATTTTATAATTTCAACAACTTAAAATTGGTGTTTATATCTTCTTTCAATTTTTGTCATGTAGGAATGGGTTATGAGATGAGGATTTTTTTTGTGTCATGAAGGTATGAAACTAGGAAGATACCCTTCATTTCTTACAATTTGATACATTCATGACATCTATTGTTCAAAATTGCCAAATAAGCAAAGATTTCACTTAAGTTTGTGACAGTATGTTGAGAATACCTATAGGTTCATGAATATATATGATAATAAAGTATAAATATTTCCATAACATTTTTTTTTTCATGGAGGTATGAAATAAAAAAAATCAGCAAATTAGAATGCAAACCCTTTGATAAGTGAAAATTTGAATTTAATTAACCCATGTCATGCTAAATAAAATCTTTTTCATATTTGCATAAACCCATTACCAAACAGCAAAATTTTAGACAATTTCAAATTGATTGAATTTAGAAAATCTTTGCCTTTTAGGGTAGAAGTTAATGAGGACAATTAAGAAATTGCTTGTTATAAGCTTGTTCCAAGCAATTTCTTCATTGTCCACAATGATTTTTCAAGCTCTTTTCTTAAGGGGGATTGTGTGGGTTAAAATGAAAGGACCGAAATTCTTGTTGGATCTTCAATACTTCTTTTGAAAATTATTTTCATGAACAACTCTGGTTTGACAAGGACAGTGAGGAGGTTTAGACTAAGATCAGACTGCACTTATATGCAGGATGGTCTTTGTACATATATTCTGCCAAATTTTGGAATATATATTACGGGTCCAGAATAACAAGGTTCAATAGATGGAAAAGATGTAAAAGTTCATTCTTAATTTGATTTCTGCACTTCTTTGAAATATTAACTATTGCAACCCTTGTCATGCTTAACCCGAACTATTCCTGCTTTTGCAGGAGGTACAGATAAAGATAAGCCTGCACATGTGAGCAGTATGATCTTAGTCTACACCACTACCATGTCCATTTCAAACCAGATTTGATTTCAAAAGAAATATCAACCTACATTTGTTACTTCCAGTGATTTCAGTCCTTTGATTTTAAGGAGAAATCTGCATAGGATTTATGATTCAGCATGACAATGGTTAATATATTGTTAGCCATGAGTAATGAAAACTTCATGGTACAATCAAATTATTGGCCTTTGAATAAATAGGGAATATTACAACAATGTGTTTTTCTATTTGTTATTACCGTGTTCAAGAATCGTGTAGGTATTTTTTTATTGGATGAGACCGAAGGTCGAATCCAATGAAAAATACCCACACACTATTCTCGAACACGACAACTACAAATATAAAAATACTCTGTTGTAATATTCCTTTTATTATATACCTTTTAGGACATGACATTAAAATTTTTTTCTTAAATAATTCAGAAATAACCAACATTCCGAAAAAAAACCGAGCATCAATACACAAAAAAAGTAGTCTGTGTTTAATGGTACTCGACGAATACGTTTTTATAGTACACGCCGAATACGGAATTTTTTTCTGTCGAGTTGTATTAGATAGTCAAGTTTTAATCCATATCTTTTATAGGTTATAATCAAATATATTATAAGCCTGCATAATTATTACATTTCCAAAAATTCATGGTTGTATCTAAACATTAATAGACCCTAAAATCATTAAAGCCTACTCCTATACACAACCTCGCTTTTAACCCTTGTCATGCTGTATAAATTACCTTACTGAATTGCTGTCAAATCAAAGGGCTGAAAGCACTGATAGAACTTGTTGTTCAGTAATCAATATTGTTTTTAGAAATCAACTTCATAAGCAACTCTGGCAGGAAAAGTACAAGCAGGAGGTATAGACTAAGATCAGCCTGCACATAAGTGCAGTCTGATCTTAGTCTACACCTCCTGCCAAAACCGGAATATTCCGGGTTCAGCATGACTAGGGTTAATGTTACTCAAGAAATTCTCTTGAAACATTGGAGAAAAATTAAGATATTGCTTGTTGGACGCAATTTCTTCATTGTATACAATTATGTTTTTTCAACCCAAAAAACCACAAAGATATTTGAATTTCTTAATCTGAAAATTGGTGTTGTCAACTTCTTTGAATTTGGACCTCAAGAAACTTTAAATGCTCCCTCAAAGTTAAAGCAGATGACTAGATTTATATTACTGATAGTTTATATTTTATAGTTTATGTTGAATTCCTGAAAATCACAGTGACATAAAATCTCAGGTTTGTAGAAAGGGTTAAGTTGCCAATCTAATAAAAACGCTTAGCACAAATTTTGGAGTTAAAAGTTCACTTGGGGTATTTATTAACCCTTGTCATACTGAGCCTGGAATATTCCAGTTTTAGCAGGTGGTTTAGACCAAGATCAGACTGCACATCTTAGTCTACACCTCCTGTCTGTAGTTTTGAAATTGGAGTTGTTCATAAAATTATTTTTCAAAAAAGTATTAACAACTGAACAGCAAGTACTATCAGCGCTTTTAGCCCTTTGTGATAGTGTTTGTCACCTCTAGTCAGAGGGAGGGATACAGTATTTTAGCATATTAACTCCACTTCCATTTCATTTCTTAGACCCTACACACAGCATTATAACAAACTTTATTGTGGATAGAACAGAAATTTGAATCTATGAAGCAATTTCTCCTTTGTCCACAATATTTTTCAAAGATTTTTTTTTTTTTTTTCTGGGGGGTGAACTGGGTATCTAAAGCGTTGTTGTGTTGGAATGGGTTAAATTTACAACTTGTACAATATTTTTTATCCCCATTATAAAGGCTAAAAGGGCCAGCAGAAATCCATTATTAAGTATTGACAACAATAATGGGATCAGTTTTTTCGATGTCGCATGTCCATTAATTGACCAATAGAGACTGTTAACCCTTTCCTGGATAAACCCGGGTTTTTACGTCACTGTGATTTTATACTTGAGAAAACATTGTGGAAAAAGGAGAAATTGCTTATAATAAGCAATTTCTCCTTTTCCCACAGTGTTTTCTACCACATAGGATGGTTTTGTTTGGAATTGCATCCAATTTTCATTGTCGTTTGCATCCTCTTTCAATTTGGACCAGTCTAAAATTTCAAAAACCAGGAAAGGGTTAATCAAAGAATTCATTTATACCAGAAGTGAACTTTTAACCCTTGTCCTGCTGAATAATTATCCTTTCTTCACAAAATTGTGATTTTTTGTCAAACCTGAGTCTACTTTCTATTCAATTATTTCCTCAACACTAAAAGAACAAGCAGGTAGTGTAGACTAAGATCAGACTGCACATCTGTGCAGGCTGATCTTAGTCTATACACCTGCCACAGCTATTGTCAAATCAGAAATATTCCATGATCAGCATGACGAGGGTTAACTTTTTCCACATTTTCCACATTTAAGGTATGCGACACATATGTTGGTTTGGAGACTTCAATTTCAATAAGCTGAAGTAGCGATCTTTAGGTTACCAACAAACAGTTTTACTTTTAGCTCACCTGAGCACATAGTGCTCATGTGAGTTATTGTGATCACCTTTTGTCCAGCGTCTGTCCGTCGTCAGTCGTCCATCAACAATTTCTTTAAACGACATCTCCTCCTAAACCACTGGGACAATTTCAACCAAATTTGGCAGAAAAGTTCCTTAGGAGGTCCCCTTTAAAATTAGGTAAAAGAACTGAAATCTGTTGAAAACTGTGGTTACCATGGCAACAAAAGTGAAATTTTCAAATAATCTTTAAAAATCTTCTCCTCCTGACCCAGAAGGCGTAGAGCCCCAGGAGGATGGGGTTTATATAGAAATAAAGAATGATTTTTAAATGACATCTCCTCCCAAACCACTGGGCCAATTTGAACTAAATTTGGCGGAAATGTTCCTTTGGTGGTCCCCTTTAAAATTTGCTAGAAAAATTGAAATCCGTTATAAACTCTGGTTGCCATGGCAACAAAAGTGAAATTTTAGAATAATCTTCCCCTTCTAACCCAGAAGGTGTAGACCCTTGATATTTTGCATGAAGCATCAGTATATTGACCTCTTTCAAAATAACTAAAATCATGATCTTTTGGTCCCCAGGGGAGGATTCCTGGGAGGGGGGTTATAGGCATGAAGCGTCAGATCACAGAATTATTTCTTTTTTCTCAAATTATATCCCATGGATCCAGAGGGAGAAAAAAGTTAATTCCTTCTTTCAAATTTGCCTTAAGCCTTAGAATTTGTAATTTAGACTTTTGGATACCAAGGTACATAGTCTATATCTGCAAAGATGACCCACTTTTATCATAATCGAAGCCTTAACATGAAATTAGACTTTTAAAAGAAAAAGTGCCTTTATCTAAGGGGAGCGCCCCAGGGCTAACGGCCCTCTTGTTTGTAATGTGGTACTGGCTATAAAAATTTGCTGTTTAATTGTTCACACACAATGAAGCTTTATCATGCCCCTCAAGAAAAATAAAAGGGAAAAAATTGCGGACAATGAAAAGATTGCTTGCGTGACCAGTGGTCTATCAAGTGTCATGTAAATGTTTTCTAACCCAAAATTCCTATAGCTCTGTTGGTGACACATCAAACTCCTAATCTTCAAACATTGGATGTCATGTGTTCAATCCCTGACGGAAGCATATATCCTTTCCAACATTTGTCTCTCACCAATGTGTGGATAATCGTAAACCGAAGTTGGATAGAAGCTGGAGGCTAGGAAAGGATGTAGTGGTATTGCTGGTCTGATAAATACAAGGAATCCATTGTTAGGTGCTCCAGTCACCGCGATATGACTGAAATACTGTTGAAAGTGGCGTTAAACCCAATTCAATCAATCAATCTATCCCAAATATGAAAAAGTTCTAAAATTTCATTACCTCTTAATTGGTATCTGCAACTTCTTTCATTTAGGACCAGTCTATGATTTAACTGTTTGGGATTGTGAAATTGATCAATATGTTGGCTTGATTTTATTGTGAATGATACTGCAAGTAAAGTAGATTCATTAGTTCTCGATAATAATCTAACCATCTTGATAATACACAAGCAATTGAAATTTAACCTATTACCAAACAACAAAATCAAGACTGGTCCAAATTCAGAGAACTTGCATATGACAATATTTCAGAATCATCAGTCTTTTGGGCTTGTAACATGAGATTCTTCATTTTCCTCAATGTTTTTCGAAGCTATTTTCATGGGGGCATCCAAAAGAGGGATTATGCTATATAATAGGTCAGTCTGTTTGTCAAGAATCTTATTATCAGAATTAATAACTAGTTCTTCACAACTGCATTGCTTATTATTACATGAAAGGCAGCTGCTAATGATGATGGGCAATGGTGTTTTTAACAAACACATCTTGTTGCTTTTTGTATTGTGTTTCCTTCAAGGCCAGATTTTTATTTAAGTATTATATAACAAGAATAGGGCATAGAATACTTGAATTAATTGTTATTTTATGTCACAACACTTGAAATTTGCAATAAATGTCCTGTTATCTTTATAAGGAAGTGGGGCAGACAGTGAAAACTGAATGGTTACCGTGGCAGTAAAATCTCTATAAAATCTTTGAAATATTACATTCTTTATAATAAAATATCTTGTTATGTAAGACCTTAGAACTTTGATTGGCCCTAGAAAACCTTTTTTTTCTCAATTAGAATTTAGATCACTATAGTTCAATGGTAAAATCTTGTAACTTGGTAGTGTTATAGGAAAAGCATAATAAAAAAGTAACAAGCAAATTTCTCAAAGGATTTTTAACCCATTCCCACAAAGTGACACTTTTGGACGCCCCTTACCCCTTTCCTGTTTTGTAAAATTTTAGACATGTCCAATTTCAAAGGTTTTGCAGGCCACAATTAAAAGTGGATTTAATTTACAAAATAACCATTAGGTAGAGTAGATAATAATGCGGGGAAAAAAAAAAGAAATTGCTTGTAACAAGCAATTTCTTCTTTTTCCACAATGCTTTCTCAATTATAAAATTGTAGGGACGTAAAATCCAGGGATTAACCAGGAGAGGGTTAAGAAACCAATTTGGAAAACATTGTGTAAAATGAAGAAATTGGTTTTAACAAGTAATTTCTTCATTTTACACGATGTTTTCTGTCCAGAAAGTTGAAAACATTTTAAATTTCATAGACTTTAAATTATCATCTGCAACTTGGTTCTATTAGGACTAGTCTAAAATTTTGCCATCTGGTAATGGGTTAAGCTTGTAAGATATTTCATTTTTATCAGAATAATCAACTTTCTTTGATGTATTTTGACAACTCCCAAGGAAAACAATTCGGAAAACATTGTGTTAAATGAAGAGATTGCTTGAGACAAGCAATTTCTTCATTTTATACAATGTTTTCTACCAAAAAGTTGAAAAAATCTAAAATTTGATCAAGTTTAAATTATTGTCTGCAACTTCTTTCATTTTGGACCAGTCCATAAATTTCTTGTGAGGGAATGGATGAACCCATTTTCCGCACAAACCCTTTTTTATGTCCCATTGAGAAAAGACTTGAGGAAATCATAAGCTTGAAAATGAGGAAATAGCTTGTTACTCAGCAATTTTTTTCACTTTCAACCTTGTTTTCTGCTTAAAAAAACCAATTACTCAAAAAACTCTCTTTGGCTCTGAATGGACAAGCAGGGTTCAGCATGACAAGGTTTGATAATTGAGTAATCGCACCTGTCAATCAAATAACCAGACAACCAATGAAATTGAAATGAGTTTTGAACTCCAGCTTTGGCAGCCATTTTTGTTTAACATTTTCTTTAATTTTGGACCAGTCTAAAAATCGTGGGAAATGTAGACATTTCTTACATATATATAGATTGTATATCTGCAAGCAATTTCTTCATTTTTCACAATATTTACCAAATCTTTTTACTTGAGGGTGTTAAAAGGTGGTATTATGTAGGATTTGGTTGGAATATTTTCATTAGAATAAGAGATAGTGTGGAAATGGGATATTCTGTTCCAATGAGATATTAGATCACAGAGGTGTTTGGTCCCGCCTTATGTTTTGTTGATTTTATCCGATTACCAGATGACAAAAGTTTAGACTGGTCCAGATTTAGAGATTAGTTTCAGACGGGGATGATATTTTTTCTTTGGAGGAATTTAAAGAATTTTTGTCTTTAGGGGTAGAAAACATTGAGGATAATGCAGAAATTGCTTGTAACAAGAAATGTCTCATTTTCCATAATGTTTTCCAGGCTTTTGTCTTAAGGGAGTAAACTAGACTAAACCACCTGCTCTTCCCTTTTTAGTCAGAGCTATTTATAAGATCAAATTTAAACTAAGTATCAACACACATTTAGAGATTCTAATACTTTCAGCCCTTTGATTTTAACTCATTTCTACACAATGACGCTTTTTGATGCCCCTGAAGAAAAACAATTGGGAAAATAATTTTAGGTTAACCCTTTCCTGTTTTTGGAAATTTTAGACTGGTCCAAATTGAAAGAAGATGCAGACGACAATGAAAATCGGATGCAATTTGAAATGAAATCATTCTATGTGGTAGAAAATATTGTGGAAAAAAGAAGAAATTGCTTGTTACAAGCAATTTCTTATTTTTCCACAATGTTTTCTCGAGCATAAAATCACAACACCGTAAAATCCTGTGTTTGTACAGGAAAGGGTTAAATGAAGAAATTGCTTGTAGCAAAATTTAAAAATCTTTAAATTGTTGAATGTTGACTGTAACTCCTTTGAATCTGGACCAGTCTAAAATTTTGCCATCTGGTAATGGGTTAATCCCATTCTGTAGATGATTTTATTCGGTATGACAAGTTTTGATTTAAAGATTATACCTTGTATATTACTTCAGAAAACAGTGACAAGATTGATTTACAATGCAGGTGCAAAGTACAGATAAATTCCTCCTGTAGGATGTCAGCTTTATGTCATTTTTGACAAAATTCATACATAATTCAAAATGTTTGTCTATGCTAATTTAATTTAGTCTCCAACAACTTGGATGGTATAAATTATAATATTGTAATCAAGGATTCACCTTCATATAGTGACATGCTAATATATCAATATATAAATATTATATCAATACTGTAAATCAGATTTTATTGGGGGGTTTTTGCTAATATTCGACAGGGAGCTCGCAAATTCAATCAAAGGACTGAAAGTTCTGAGAGCGGTTTTGCTGGCTTATCAGTAACCGCGCTCAATAATGCCAACATGTATAATCAAGATGAGTAAATAAGGTTGAGCAGCTGGATGCTCTATAAGGATGTAGTGGTAATACTGGTGTGAGAACTACCAGGAATTCGTGGTTAGGAGCTCCAGCCGCCCCGATATAACTGAAATACTATTGAAAGTTGCGTTTAAACCACATCCAATTAATCATGACCCTTTTACTGTTTACAGAAATCGCTATTTTGATTTAATCACAACATTTCCATCAGTGTGTGAAATTTGTGGTTATTTGGTAAATGGTTAAATGATAAAAGGTAAAGCAATCAAAGCTAACATTCAAATCTTTTTGCTTTGAGCATATAATTATTACGTACTACATGTTCGTTTCAAAGATATAGTCAAATTCAAAAGGTAAACGGGTGTTTTATTCGGTGGGGTTAAACAGGCGCTTGAACCGCGACTATAACAGGATTGTAACTTGCAAATTTGCTCAGTCCTGCAAGGTCAAACGTAACAGACAGGGTTAGGAGTTTGTTAACATGTATTTGCCTACTCCACTAACCACTGACCTAGATTCTATCTTGAAACGCGAGGAGATTATTTATCTCATTTAGACGGTTCAATAAACAATTTACTATGGATATATTAAGTGGAATTTTTAAACTATTTTCCTTGATATTCAGGAATAAAAGGAGACTGTTGGCATTCAGCAAGTAAGTTATTTTCTTCATCAGCCATGAAACATGATGGAGGCGATCACATTGATTTTCACTTCAAGTTTATGAGCATGTGGGAAATGAGTGAAAAATTCATGAAAACTTTCCGGTTGATCGATGTGAAATACCGGTTTTGTCCTACAAATGATAAATAAGTTTTGAGAAAAGGACGAATCTTTAGCAGGCAGAAAAAATTTATGACCTGCGAAGTTAGTCTGTTAGTCTATTGAACACAGGTATACAAACATAACAATGGAAAGCAGACTAGGTGATAAAATTCTAGGCGACGACAATTACACAACAAAGAGATAAAAAGTTGTAACTGATTCTTTATTGTATAGACTCTTAGAACCTTTTAACAAATTGAAAGCATGTGATTCAAAATGAATCAATTAAGATTAAATAATTGTACCTGTTTTGACACAGGATTAAATTATTTCATCATAGGACAGTTTGGTAAAGTGATAATTCAATGCATAAGTGGTTTAAGGGCGTATCTTAAACTTCTTTTTGAACAAACAAACAAAAAAACAACAAAAAAGAAAAAGATAAATCTTAAACTTCAATGTATACTTTGGTATCTTAGAGCGAATTCAGAAGAGAAATTGTTATACTAGAATAGGTAAAAATGTTCTTAAATTGATTACAAGTAATCAATCTATTCATAGGTCAGTATAGAAATGGGCTGTGCTCTAATCATAAATAGATTTTTTCTTCCCTGGTGTATTTCCGGGGATACTTACGGAAATTACCTAGTTATCATACATCTTAAATCTTCTCCTCCTAAACTTATATGCCTCAGAGCTTTGATATTAGGTATGTATCAATGCGTATAGACCGTCTACCAAAATACTTCAAAGAATTACCGTACTCTAGAAATTAGCGCTAAATGGTGGATTCTTCAATATACATAGGATTAAAGGAGAAAATTTTCTGCTCGAAAATGATCTGATGTACGGCTTTTATATTTTGTATATAGCCTTGAGCCATCATACTCAGGGGAGTGATATAGGACCATCATGGTCCTCTTGTTTCAAAATTGATATCTAAATGTTATAAAACAGGAAGGGGCTTATTTGGGAAGTTATGGACAATCAAGAAATCTGGGCTGAAGCCAAAGTGGATTGTAACATTTTGAAAAAGCTCACTTAAAATGTTTGTCTATGACCTCTTCCAAATTGGACAAATCTAAAATTTTGTAAAACAGGAAAGGGCTAATTAGGGAAGTTATTGATAATCAAGAAATCTGCACAGAAGCTAAGGTAGAGCACTCCACGGTATAATTATCCTGGCCAATCAATACATAGGCTATCTTTGTCAGAGACGTTGATTAAAGAGATTGATTGCAGACTGTTTATTGATTGGGTTGTACTCAAGTTTCAATCTTAGCCTTGCTGTCATTCAAAATGCAGTATAATAATGACTGTCTTAACCCTTTCCTGGACAAACCTGGAATTTTACTTTGCTGTGATTATATACTTGAGGAAATATATCTTCTTTTCCCACAGTATTTTTCCCAATAGGATCATTTCTTTTTAAATTTCATCCAAATTTCATTGTCATCTGCAATATCTTTCAGTCTGATATGGACCAGTGTAATATGTCAAAAAACAGGAAAGGATTAAAGCCCCTTATCATGTAATCTGTGGACACCAGTATTCATACTCCCCTACAAAATGAATGCTTTTGGGGTTTATCTATCCGTTTGTGTGTCTCTGTCTGCTCATCTGTGTACCAAAATTCAAGTTACTTTGTGCTGCAAACTCCTCCTACAATTTTGATTCACTAATAAAATTCTATGTATACATTATCACAAAATGAAGTTTTGGAAGATGCTATTTTCAAGTCTAAGCTACCCACCAACCCCCACCCACCTCCAGGTTGAAGTAACTATCTCCCCTTGAACTTTAAGCTGTGTGCAAAATTCAAATAATTTTGTATCACAATTTGGCTTCAAAAAACTAATAAAACTTTATACTTACATTTATCACATGTATAATACAGTTTTGTAATACGCCATTTTCAAGTCTTAACCCATTCGCACCCAAGAAAATTTTTTACTGGTCCAAATTGAAAGGAGTTGCAGACGACAATTTAAAGTTTATGAAATTCTAAAAAAAAATTAACTTTGTGGGTAGAAAACATTGTGTAAAATGAAGAAACTGCTTGTCACAAGCAATTTCTTCATTTTGCACAATGTTTTTCCGATTATTTTCCTAAAGGGGCATCCAAAAGCGTCACTGTGTGGGATTTGGTTTACTCTCCCTTGTTTAAGAAATATCTCGGCTTAAATGTAACCCTCAATGTCAAGCTGAACCTGGAATATTCCTGCTTTGGAAGGTGGTATAGAAAAATGATCAGCCTGCACATATATGTAGTCTTATCTTAGCCTACACCACTTGCTTGTCCTTTTGAAGCCAGAATTATTCATAAAATCAATTCCCAATCTAATATTGATTATGACAACCAGACCTATTATAAGTGCTATCAGCCCTTTGATTTTAATGAGTTTTTTTTTTTTTAAGGATTTTATTCAGCATGACAAGAGGTAAGATGTTTTTATCAAGCAATGTTTCATGAGGGATTAAAAAATCAATCTATCTAAAACAAGATATAACCAAGACAGAAAACATTCTCATTGAACTAAAACAAATCAGTGTAAATGACACGGTCAAATGCTCTTTCTTTATTTGGATTTTTAGGAGAATTATTATCAAATCACCAGAGAACACATTTTGAGAATTGTCTAAATTCAAAGAAAAAACAGACAACAATTTTAAGTTCTTGAAATTCTTAAATTCTTTGTCTTGCTGGGTAGAAAATTAACATAACTTGAAATGAAGAAATTCCCTGTTGCATTCTTTATTTTCCATAATGCTTTCCTATAAATGTACTTTTTTCTTGAGAGGGATGGGATAAGAAGAAGGATTTTGTGGGAACGTATTTTTCTATCAGTACTTGTTGAAAGGATATGTGAAGGGAATTAAGAAATCATTCCTTCTTTCTGCATTTTTTTTTCAGAAAAAAATTCATTTTAACCCATTACTAGACGACAAAATTTTAGACTAGTCCAAATTAACGAAAGTTGCAAGCTTATGAAATTTTGGATTTTTTTTACCATGGGTTGAAAAGGTGAAAAATGAAGAAATTGCTTGTAACAAGCAATTTCTTCATTTTTCACAATATTTTCCAAAGCTTTTTTTCCTCGGGGTGTCTAAAAGCATTATTGAGTCGGAATGGGTTAAATTGATCAAGTTAGTCGCACTGCCATTTGACAAAATGTTATGACTAGTACAATTTTGTCCATAAATGAAAGCAGAGGCCAGAAAACTTGATTACCGGTATGCTATTGACTTGTGCATACATTGTTACCACTTGCGAAAAGACACAATGGATTCGAAAGAGTCACAATGCTCTATTGAGAATAAAGGCAAATTGACGATTCTGAGATTAATTTCATTTCAACAAACTTAAGAATAATTTTTTAGGCTCTTTATCCTTTACAAACGGTGGGCACAATTGGTAGCGTGTTATATTCTCAATCGTGTGTTCCAGGCTTCAATCCCCAGTCGCAATATAGCCACTACAATATGACTGTAATACTGTTAGAAGAGGCGTTAAAAATCATTCAATTAAACGAATAAATCCTTACCACAAAAAAGAATTTAGACTGTTCCAAATTGAAAGAAGTTGCAGATGACAATTTAAAGCTGACCCCTGCGAAATTTTGTTCTAGAAAGTTGTACAGTTCTAAAACAGTGAGAGCGATTCTAGAACTGCTCTATATTTGTTCCACGACTTTAGTTTGACATAAGTTCTATACGCCTTTTTCTAGAACTAGATTGGAATTGAAATTGCATCAAAATTGTTCCAATATAGTTCTATAAATTTCCAGAGAATTTTATTGGTAAAATTGATCCTGGATATTGATTTAAAAATCCTACAAATGAGTTAGGTATACATAAGGATTTTAAGTACTGCATAAGGATTTTACCAGTATTTTGTAGTTGAAAATAAAGTCTATAAAAATTTTACAAAGACTTTTAGATCTGAAATGGGATTTTATAGAATCAGATATAGTTACTGTTACTTCTATAAGATAATAAAACTGTTTTAAAGGGTTTTGTAGAACCAAATTATAACCTCGAAAGAAATTATATACTTGGTTAATACAATACAATACAATACAATACAAACATTTTAATTGCAATTAAATGTGCTATTTGCACACATAGCAATATACAAGTTACAAACAATACGAACTTCAACATGATGTAGGAGAAAAGTGAGTGAAGAAACTATATTTATTACCTATTACTTGTTATGATTTCTATTTGTCTTAAATTATTAGCCTCAAATATAAATTTTGCCAAGTTAAAAATGATTTTCTTGTTTTTAGAAGACATAAGGTTTGCAAACTTATTGAGATTAGGCCATCTACAAAAATAAGGCTTTATATACTGATTGCGGATGTTGTGGTAAAAAGGACAAACTAGTAAAAAGTGAAATTCACTTTCAACAGAATTCTGATTACATAATTTACAAATTCTATCTTTATAAGGTACATTTTGATATCTTCCTTTTTCAATTTCTAAATCGTGGGATGCTATTCTAAAACGAGAAAGGGCAGTTTTTAATTTTTTATCAGATATGAAGCTTAAATAGGATTCTTGTACGAATGAGTGCTAGAACATACTGTAATATTTTAGACGAGATGAGTTGTTAATGTCAGAGTACCATGATTGATAATATTGGTCAAATATTCGCTGTTTAATGAGACTGAAATTTATTGTTTCTTGTCTTTGATTGATCCACATATCGTGAAAACCTAGTGATTCCAGGAGCTTTTTGAGATGAAACGCCCAATTTAGATTATTATAGGTGTGATTTTTATTTGCGTCATCTTTTTGCATATTAAAAACTTGTTTAACAACACTCTTTTCTGGAAGATGCAGGATTTTAATCCAGTAGGGAATCATATTACATTTGCGAATAACATTTAAGGGAACTCTTCCTACTTCGCCATAGATACTGGACAAATTTGCAGATTTTCTGACCATTAAAATTTTACGAATGAATTTTGAATGTATTTGCTCTATGTCTAGGCCTGCACTATAAGACCATATTTCTGAAGCATAATGCATTACTGGAAGAACCAAAGAATCAAATAAAAAGCATTTTTTCCCAATACTAAAGTCAAATGAATTAAATATAGACAATAGACCATATAAGGATTTAGTGGCATTTTCCGCTAACCGTTTCTGCGACCTTAACCAATTACCGTTTTTGTATAAATAAACCCCTAGATATTTAAAACATTGTACGATTGATCGAGTTTTTTGTTGTACAGGTAAAAGTCGTAAGAAGTATGGTTTCTGCTCTTTTCAAAGATCATTACCTTAGTCTTATCAGTATTTATCTTAAGTTGCCACTTTTTACAATACATTTCAATATCTTTTAACATTAGTTGTAGCTTAAAGGGTGATGTCGAAAACAAAGCTTGGTCATCGGCGAATAAAAGAAGAAACAGCCGTAATTGACCAATTGTAAAAATACCGTCTAAACTACTATCGACGTTTACATTTTGTATGACGTCATTTACAAACATGATGAAAAGTAAACTGGAATTTTGCCACAATAAGGAGCGATTTATTTTATCGAAACACTTTTCGTAGTCAATAAACACTGTGTACAGTTTTTTACCAGAACTCAAGACTTTTGCTATTATTGAATGCAATATGAAGATACAATCAACTGTACTTTTGTTCTTTTGATACCCGAATTGATTATTTGATATAATGTCGTTTGTTTCACTCCATTTGATCAATCGACTGTATAGTAAATGCGAATACACTTTTGAAAGAATGCTGTTCAATGTAATTCCTCGGTAGTTTTTTGGATCAGATGAGTTACCTCCCTTGAAAATTGGTTTAATATAACCTAAGGCCCAACTCTCGGGATATTGTGAGTTTTCATATAGTGAATTAAAGATATCTAAAAAAATAGATTTAATATTAGATCTATATTTTTATTCTAAATTTACAAAAAAAGTTCTGAATGTGTTTTGTAGAACAAATGAAGTATTTTTAGTACATGTACCAATAATAGATCAAGAATTCTACAAATTAGTTATGGTACTGAATGAAGATTTTTCAGAACCATAATTAAATAATCCTTTAGAACTGTTCTGGTACACTAGTTCCAGAACAAAAATAGAATTGTTCTAGAACTGTTCTAAAAAGGTTTTGCAGAACAAATAAAGTGTTAGCATTAATTTGACAGACAGATAGGCTGCCAGATAGATATAGACAGACAGACTGATGAAAACTTTTCTAGAAACCCCTGACCCACTTTAAGGCATAGAATCAATAATTTAAATCACAAAAATACTGCATAATTGTTAAAGTAGACTAAGCTTACAGTCTCTGTTTTTGTTCTAAAATTCAGTCTAAATCTAGGAGAAATTTGAATCGGACTACAAAATCATATCATGGAAAAGACCACCAAAATTGTACATTTTCTTTGATAAATTACAACGGTTTTATTGGACAGCCTAGTTAATTTACATATTTTTAAACACAAAGAATTAACTAACCAAGGAAGGAAAGACGCAAACCCTTTCCTGTACAAACCGGGGATTTTATGTTGCTGTGAATTCATACTTGAGAAAACATTGTGGAAAAAGAAAAAACTGCTTGTGACAAGCAATTTGTCCTTTTCCCACAATGCTTTGTACCATATAGCATGAATTTATTTTCCAATTTTCATTGTCATCTGCAACCACTTTCAATTTTGACCAGTCTACAGTCTAAAAAATGGGAAAGGGTTAAAGTTTTACAGTTTAACAAGAATGGTTCTAGAACAGATTGTAGAGCATGTCTATTCAAAAGTTGTAGAATTTTTCTATAAATTGAAAGAACTGTTCTAGAATTTCTTGCTGGGGAATGTAATTTTAGATTTCTTTGTCTTTTTTAGGTAGAAAACAATGTGAAAAATTAAGAATTCTTTTGATACAAGCAATTTCATTTTCCATATTGTTTTCCCAATCTTTTTCTTAGAGGTGTAATAAAGGCTGGATTTAAAAGGTATATCATGCAGTCACTTAAAAGCAGAAAACTCTTGCCTGAATGCTAGGCAAATGTACTGGTACTTCGAGAAAAATATCTTTGAGCTCAAATTTTTTATTTAACCTTTCCCACAGTATTGCTGTTCACTTTGACATGAGAAAATTGCTTTCAATCAACTCCTGTAGTGATAAGGTCCCTGGTAATGTCGTAGAAGAGAGATAACAACAGGACATTCATGGAATATGGGATGCTTCCCACAAAATACAGACTGAGACACAAAGCTTTGCCAGTTTAGCTCAATCAGTTGACCCTTGTCATGCTGAACCCAGAATATTCCTGTTTTGGCAGAAGGTAAAGTCAAAGATCAGCTAGCACTGATCTTAGTCTACATCACATGCTTGTTCCTTTAGAGCCAGACTTGTATATAAGATCAATTTTTGCAATAGAAATCATCACAAAAAAATACTTCCATTCTCTGTAGCCCTTTGATTTTAATGCAATTTTGTAGAGAATTTTTATTGAGCATGACAAGGGTTAAAATTGCTTCATCTATTCCAGCACAATCTCTCTTTCTGACTAGCATCAATTACAAAAGCTTAGGAAAACATTGTGGAAAATTAAGAAAATGCTTGTGACAAGCTGCAATGTCATCATTTCCCACTACGTTTTCTATCAAGAAAGACAAAGAGATTTTTAACATTTCTTTAACTAAGAGTTGTCATCCTCAACTTATTTTAAATTTGGACCAGTCATCTGGTGATGGTTATGAAAAAAAAACTAGAGCAAAATCAGTATTTGACTTTTAACCTTTTCCCGTTTTTGGAAATTTTAGACCAGTCCAAATTGAAAGAGGTTGCAGACGACAATGAAAACTGGATGCCATTTGAAATGAAACCATCCTATGTGATAGAAAATATTGTGGTAAAAGGAGAAATTGCTTGTTACAAGCAATTTCATCTTTTTCCACAATGTTTTCTTGAGTAAAAAATCACAGAAACGTAAAAACCCGTATTTGAACAGGAAAGGGTTAACTTAACTTTAGCCACATCATGATCAATTTCTGTACCTTTGAAAGCTCTTTTATATGGTCTGCTCGAGCAATTTTAGATGTTTGTATTGAGCTAAGTATTAACCCTTGTCTTGCTAAAGCTGGAATATTCCTGTTTTGGTAGGAGGTATAGACAAATATCAGCCTGCACATAATTATGTGCAGTCTAATCTTTTAAGTCTACACCACCTGCTTGTCTCTTTAAACTCGGAGTTGATTAACCCATTCCCACTTGACAAAATTTTAGACTGGTCCAAATTGAAAGAACAGATGCAGACGACAATTTACAGTTGATGGAATTTTATTTTTTTCACCTTTTTGAATAGAAAACATTGTGGATAATGAAGAAATTGCTTGATACAAGCAATTTCTTCATTTTCCACAATGTTTTCCAAAGCTTTTTTCTTGAAGGGCGTAAAAAGGAGGGATTGAGTTGGAATAGGTTAAACAATAAAATTTATTTCCATAAACGATATTAACCAATAATATTTGCTTTCAGTCCTTTGATTTCAAAGTAATTTATTCAGCATGGCAAGGGTTAAAAGTTTTCTTAAAGATTAAGAAAGAGAATTAATTACAGTTCTGTATTGGACACAGTACTCCAAAGTGAAAGTTTAAAGTGAGGTTGCAGAAAATAATAATGAGTCTTGTTTTCATTTCAAAGAGAAAAGACAGGGGATCCTTACAAATGAACTGGAAATGAGCACCTCGTTTAGCTTTAATTGAGTGCTAATCTAGTTCTCTGGTTACTAATCAACACTTGAAGATGGGCTTTTAAAGCAATAATCAACTGACAACTGATTGAAGGCTTACCACATGGCTTTGTTTTTTTATTTGTGGTCGCAATTTTGTTTGTTCCCCCCTCCCCACCACTACCCTCCCAAATGCCTCAAAAGATTGGGGGCCGGCATATTGTTTCACCATCGTCAGTCTGACTCTGACAAAAAAACTTAATATTAACAATTACTTTAAGCCTATCTAAGATACATCAATTATGCTCATATTTTGCATGATGATAGATCTCATCGATAAGCATCCACAGATAGGTTGAGGTCATTTGACAAGGTCAAGGTCATTTGTCAAGCTTAAACTTCTGCAAATACTTAACCAAAAAACTTTATAATTATATACAATTTCTTTGACCCTTGTATTGCTGTTCCTATTTTCAGATAATTTTGCAGTCTGGTCTTAGTCTATACCTTCTGCTTGTCTTTTTCAATCCAGAGTTGGTCATTAAGTAAATTTTAAAAATATATTATGTGAAAAAAGTCCTGTCAGCCCTTTGATCTTGATGCAATTCTGTAAAAGATTTTGTTCAGCTTGACAAGAGTTTAGCCATTACTATGCTTATGGTATTATTTGGCATGATAATAGATCTCATCAATAAACATCTGCAGATAACAAGGTTGAGGTCATGTGTCAAGGTCACTTATCAAGGTCACATTTTAAAAAAAAGGCTGCTATGTTGGCATGGTGTTTCACAAACAAATTTTGTCGTGGTTTTAGATATAAAACACTAGTACAAAATGTTTATCCTGCAACAGGGGCAGAGTGATGGCAGTGCCTACTCCGGAAAGAACAAGCAAGATTTGTTTGCCAAGGCTGTCATAACATTAGATTGTTTAACTTTATGAATTTTAGATTTTTTTCATCTTTCTGGATAGAACAGAATGTGTAAAATAAAGAAATTGCTTGTTTCAACAATTTCTTTGTTTAACAAAATGTTTTCCCAATTGTTATTCTTGAGGGGCATCCAAAAGCGACTGATTGATTGTCTAGGAATGGGTTAACAAGAAACTCTATAACTACGGCATTTGAACATCGAAACCCCACTAAATTGATTATCAAATGATTGATATCTTGTGGATCACCCATCTCAACTTTTGAAGAATTTGTCAGGAAATTGATGTAATGAGACCAAAAATAAACCCCATGTCAAAAACATCCTTAACCTTTTCCTGGGTAATCCCTGGATTTTACGTCCCTGAATTTTTATACCTTGAGAAAATATGGTGGGATAAGAAGAAATTGCTTGTAACAAGCAATTTCTTCTTATCCCATAATAATTTCTACCCTATAGGTTGGTTACTTTTCAAATTGCACTCACTTTTAATTTTCGTCAGCAACTTCTTTGAAATTGGACAAGTCTAAAATTTTGAAAAACAGGGAAGGGTTAAACTGGTCGTGCTGAATAAAATCCTTCTCTGGATTTGCATTAAAATCAAAGGCCAGAAAGCACTTGATGGATTTGTTAAGGGTAAAAAAATTATTTTTGAAAATGCATTCTATGATTGAGATCTTTGTTGAAGGAGATAAACAGGAGGTGTAGACAAAGATCAGACTGCACTTATGTGAAGTCTGATCCTTGTCTATACCTACTGTTAAAACAGGAATATTCTGGGTTAAGATAATCGAAGGATGGATATGTAGAGCTTGAGATTATAGATGCCTCAAAGTTGCCTCTAATAAAATTCTCCTTGTTGAAGATGAAACGCAGATATTAAATCCATTTAGTAAATGAAGATGCTGCCAGGCTTCCGTTTTGTGTATACCTCTTTGGGTAAACTCATTCCCAAACAATCCCTTCTTTTTACACTAGGCTCAAGTTCTGGAAAGCAATGTGAAAAATAAAGAAATTCTTTGTTAGATACAAGCAATTTTTCATTTTACACATTGTTTCCTACCCAGAGATACAATGATTTTAATTTTCTAAAACATTGGAAATTGTCGTCTGCAACTTGTTTTAAATTGGACCGGTCTAAAATTTCATTGTTAAACTAATTGACAACATCATAATGTCACTTAATTAACCCTTTCCTGGACAAACCCGGGATTTTACGTCACTGTGATTTTATACTTGAGAAAACATTGTGGAAAAAGGAGAAACTGCTTGTAACAAGCACTTTCTCCTTTTCTACCACATAGGATGGTCAGTTTTCAAATTGAATGTATTTTTCATTGTCGTCTGCAACCTCTTTGAAATTGGACCATTCAAAAATTTCATAAAACAGAAAAGGATTAACCAATAAAATTGTGAGTTAATTCAGAAAGAAGCTACACTGTATATCTTGATATAAAAAGATAGATTTTTCTGTTACAAATTCCATCTGAGCAAGAATTTTTTAAAAGTACACAGTAAATTCTAGCATATAAATGTAGAAATGCTAATATTGTGATAAGGGTAAAGTCTGATTTAATAGTTACAACTTGTGTTTAAGTTTTGAAGTTTTATACTTTTGCTAAAATTTAGTGAACTTGTAGATTTTACTCTTCAAAATTGATGATCGAAAACAAAGGTTTTATACTTCCAATGGCTGAAAACTAGAGAGCTATTGCCATGGTGTGGTGTCTACCATGCCTCCGTTTTCGTCTGTCCGTAAACTTTTTCTTTAACATCTTCTCCTCGGAAAGTTCTGAACAGTTTTCAACCAAATTTCACAGAAATGATCCTTAAGTGACCTTTTATCAGATTCCTTCAGAGAATTCTAATCAAATGAAAAACATGGCTTTAATAGGAGGGGCTAATCTCCATATTTGGTTAAAGCTTTGAAATTCTTTGTCTCAGAAACCAGTTGGATGGATTTTAACCAAATTTTACCAAATTGATTGTTTAGTGACCTTTTTATCAGATATTCAAAAAGAATTCTGATCGTTAGAAAAAATGGTTTAAATGGGCATGGCTCATTTCCATATATGGTATATACTGAAAATGGACTGTTTAATGGATTTCAACCAAATTTCTATACAATGAAAATTTTTAAATTTTGTTAATACCTTTTTATCTTCCCCAGTGAATGAATTAAACATAACTTAATTTGACTTTTGTAAAAGCAAAGAAAAAGTTGAAATGCTTCTCTAGAACTTTTTCAAAGATTTCAGTGACTTAGATTCATTTCTTTATATCAGTTTATATTGAATTAATGACATATTTGCTTAATCAATACATTCATGCCTGTGGAGTGATACAGGCACTCAAGAGCCTCTAGTTGTGAACACAGATTGAGATTTTTTTTAAAAAGAGCAACATACATACTCACTGAGCTTTGTCCTGTCTTAGAATATCTTTTTGAAGCTTTACTGTGTTTCATACCTCAATTCTTTATCAAATGAAAGGCATTGAAAGTGTGTAACAAATTCCGAACCCTCATGATACAAAAGCAATAAATTAGCTAATTGAATGATGCCAATTCCGGAAACCTATATACATGTATTTACCTTTCCTTTGTATTGTTTTTGGCAAGATGTAATACATAAAGATGGAGAATTACTGTATCAGTCTCTTGTCTATTTATGATTAATGTTCTTTTGGAAAACGCAGGAAAAGGGGCCTTAATAACAATTTCTAGAGGCCACAATTTTGGCACAATCTTCATGAAAATTGGCCAGAATAATTGTTGGGTCAAAGGATCAACCATATTTATCATTGGAGGATTCTCTTGGAAAACAGAGGAAAAGGCCCGGCCTTAATGACAATTTCTTTGTTAACATTCTAGAAGCCATAAGTTTGGCTCAATTGTCTTGAAACTTGGTCATGATAATTGCTAGGTCATAAAGACAGATTATGGGAAGGTTCGATAGGAAAACACAGGAAAAGGGGCCATAATGACAATTTCTGTTTACAATATAGAAGTCGCACTTATTGCTCAATCTTCATGAAACTTGTTATAGTTATTTGTCTATAGTTGCATTTTTTAATAGCAGACAATTCATGAGAGTGATCTAGTTTATTGGATAAAGCAGTTCATTACAGAGTAAAATGTTGTCAAGAATGTATCATGAACAACCAGGGGATCATAGATACTAGCTGAACAAAAGTGAGAAGTTTTATCCAAGTTGATCAAATGGTTACTAATCTTTTATCCTGACAAAAAATTTTGAAAGATAAACATGCTTAAACAATTATCTCCCACAGTTTTGGGAGAGATAATTTTTTTGTCGAAAATTCAAATTGATTTTTTTTTCAAATAAAGCATCTAACTTCATTTTATCTTAACAATGAGTGACATCCCAAAGGTTTTTGAATGAACACAATTGAAACCACTTAACTAAGTTTTCAACTGAATGAAAAAACACAATGAAATACGGAAAGAACAGATATTATCTGGAATGTTTAACACTAGAATATTCAACAAACTGATTATTCAATATGACTATGGCTTTTATTCATAAAAAATAATTTGAAAGCATTGATATAATTTATGTAGAGTGAATTCAAGTTAATGTGTCGCTTAATTGAATGCCCTTTTGGTTGTTATTTTACTCTTTGCATCTTTACTGAAAAATTCACATCATGCTCAGCTGTTTCAGGAGTATGAAGAAGGGAAGGGGAATAAGGAAAAGGGGGAATATACAAATTTTATATAATATATACATGTTCTTCCTATAGGAATGTGTACTTTGAGATTTAGGGGTGACCAAAAATACTGGAACTTAATTATGGACACTGTTAAGGGTAAATGTAGTTCTTTTGACAGAAGAATACCATTTTAAGTTCACAATGGTTATCCAAATGCTCACATGTTTAATTTATCATGAGGTTTTAAAATTGATTCCTTGACTTTATATTCCAGAGGACAGTAAAAGGGTGAAGCCATAACCAAAATTAACCATCCTTTTCATTGGTTGAAAAACGACAGTGCCTCAACCCTCAGAAATTAATCTGAAATACTGTTAAAAGCGGCGTTAAACCCCATTCAATCAATCAATCAATCAATCAGAAATTAATCATTACTCTCCTATTAATTTTGGTATCAAAGACACAGAAGTATTGCACTATTAAGAAGTCATTATGTCAACAAATTTTGTGGAAACTGCTACAGCATCATAAACATGTTTAACTTTTGTCATGCTGATTACAGAATATTCCTGTTTTTGCAGGAGACATTGACGAAGATGAGCCTGCACATGACTGCAGTCTGATCTTAATCTACACTGCCTGCTTGTACCCTTTAAGTGGCATTGGTTTGCGAAATCTTATTTTCAAATGAAATACAAGCCATCCATAAGGGATTCATGTGCTTTCAGTGCTTTATTTAAAAGAATTTTTGGAACTCAATTTTTATTCAGTATGACAAGAGTTCATTTAATGTAGAACTTTAGAGACCAAAAATCTGGTCTCACCTGCATGTGTACATTATTAGCCGGCTTATAGAGAGCTAAACCGCTGCCCATAGTCAGACAGAAATTTTGGCATAATTTTGCTCTATCTTTAGGTCACCTGACCGAAGGGCATCGTGACCTTGTTCATTGTCATCGTGCGTCATGCACTGTGTGCTGTGCATTAACTTTTAACATTTTCAACTTCTTGCTAAGAAACCTTGGACAGATTTCAACCAAGCTTGGCAGGGAGCATCCTCATGGGAAGGCACTTCAGAGTTTTACACATCCTGGAGTTATCTCCCCTGGGGCCCCATAAGGATCAAAAAAGTGTACATGTTTAAAAAAAATTCTTGCCATGAACCAGCTTTTGGATTGTACTCACATTTGGTATTTAGAGTTTTTAGAGCTTTGATATTTGGTATTTAGCATCATCTGGTGGATTTCTATCAAGATGGTATAAATTATGGCCCCAAAGACAGAATTAGACTGTTTACGGGCATCACAAGTACCACATAGGCTTATACAGTGATAACTTTAAAAATCTTCTCTCAAACATAAAGGCCAAGAACTGATATTTGGTATGTATCTGGTGGACCTCTATGAAGATTATATAAATTATGGCCCAAGGGTCAAAATTATCTCATCCACGGACATCACATTAGTTTAACATAGGGCTTATTTAGTGAAAATTTTAGAAATCTTCTTCTTCCAAACAGAATCACATAGAGCTTTGATATTCGGTATGTAGCATAATAATATTGGGGACCTTTATGACGGTTGTGTAAATTATGGCCCCAGGATCAAAGTTAGCCCTTTCCCGGATGTCACAAGTTTAACATGGGCTTATATAGTGAAAACTTTAGAAATCTTCTTCTCTCAAACAGAAATCAGCATCATTCGGTTGATCTATATCAAGATGGACCAAGGGTCATAATTAGTACATCCAGGACAACACAAGTTTGAAATAGGGCTTATATAGTGAAAATTATAAACTTAATTCTTCTCCAAAACGGGAGGGCCAGTATAGAGATTTGATATTTGGTAAACAGCATCATTTAAAGGACCTCTATCAAGATTGTATAAGGTTTAGCCCCAGTGTCAGAATTAGCCCCTTTCCAAGATGTCCCAAGTTTAACATAGGCTTGCTTAGTGAAAACTTAAAAAAAACACTTCTTCTCCCAAAGTCAAAGGCCTAGAGCTTTGATATTCGGTATGTAGCGTAAACTTGTGGACTTTTATCTGTTTTGAGTTCTTTGAAGCCAGGTGACCCTATGGGCCCCTTGTTTGTCAAAAACATGTTAATATGAAATGGTTAGTTGGTGACCTTATAAGTTGTAGTTATGATGTTACATGGTTATGATGCCAAACAACAAAAATGCTTAACACTTGTGTCAGAGTTCATTTCCAGACTAAATAAAAGATTTGATTGGTTGATGACTTTTTGAAAGACAGATAGCATTTCAGTCATTATACAATTTAACTCTCCAGATTGGCTTCTACAGAATTTATGTGACTATTATTATTTCAGTGGATGTGGCAATTTGCACAGCTGGTCGGGTGTCAGACTCTCAAACATGAGGTCAAAAGTCTGATTCCAGGTTGTGACCAATATCCTTTCCGACTTTTGTCTCCAACTAATGGTAATTGTAAAATGAAGTGGGATGAGCAGCTGGAGGCTTGGAAAGGATGTAGTGGTAATACTGGTGTGAGAAATACCAGGAACCCATGGCTCAAGGTACTCCAGTGGCTGCATTATGATAAAAGTAGCATTCAACCTAATTCAAACAAAGTGATTACATTTCAAAAGCAATATCAAAAACCAAATAGTTATCATAAGATTAGGTGAAAATGGTATGAATTTGACCTAAAAATATATTTTAGATTATTGAAGGACTAGGGATATCAAAAGGTTTCCATGGCAAAAGTAAACCATTTTTGGCTTAATAAAGGCAATACCCTTTTAATTAATGTCTGCTTTAATAACAATTCATGGTAAATTAGCCTTCACAAGTATAAAGGTTTCAACCTTTCATAACCTATTCCCACGCAATGATGATTTTTGACTCCCCTAAAAAAAAAAATAAAAAAAAAAATGGGAAAACATTGTGTAAAATGAAGAAATTGCTTGCAAAATATTTTCAACCCAGAAAATATTTTCTACCCAGAAAGTTGAAAAATCTAAGCTTTCATAAAGGTTGAATTATCATCTGTAACTTCTTTCAATATATAAGTCTAAAATTTTGTTGTCTGGTAATGGGTTAAATAATGTCAGTGCTTTAATAACAATATATAATAAATATTGGCTTTCATAAGTATTATTAGCTTTCAAGGTTTCGTAAGCAGGATTTTGAATTTTAGGTTTCATAAAATAAAATAGAAGGTTCTCTTATTATTATTTATTGTCTAGAGGCTTGGATATAAAGCAAATATGATTAAGTGTATTCTTCTCAGATTCCAGACTTTTTCAAATTCAAAACAAATATGTCAACATAAACTTGATGTGCAGACACTGAAATCCTTTCTATGATTATACAAGAAATATCTGAAAGAAGATTAGGAACAATGTCATGTAGGAAGTTTTAGTTCCTACAATTTGAATAAGCTTTAGTAATTATCTTTAGATTTCACTTTAACCCTTGTCATGCTGAACCTGGAATATTCCGGTTTTGGCAGGATGTGTAGACTAAGATTTCACTTTAACCCTTGTCATGCTGAACCTGAAATATTCTGGTTTTGGCAGGAGGTGTAGACTAAGATCAGACTGCACGTTTGTGCAGGCTGATCTTAGTCTACACCTCCTGCTCATACTTTTCCTTCCCAAGTTGTTTATGAGGTTGATTTCTAAAAGAAATATTGATTTTTGAACAACAAGTTCTATCAGTGCTTTCAGTCCTTTGATTTGACAGCAATTCAGTTAGGTAATTCATACAGCATGACAAGGGTTAAGATTGTAAAATTATGTGTAAACACATAGATAATATGGTGAAATCCTATTAATTGCAACACTATTTTGCCAACACTTTTGTTGCAATAAATCTGAAGTTGCTGTTAAAAGGATCTATGTTTCCCATTATATAGTCTCCCACTTTTTACATCCCTCAAGAAAGCTTTTGGAAAACATTGTAGAAAATTATAAAATTATATGCTTGTTACAAGCAATTTCATAATTTTTCATAAGGTTTTCTTCACTTAAAGAAGTTTTCAAAATTTCGTCACCTTGAAGTTGTTGTCTGCAACTTCTTTCAATTTTGACCAGTTTAGAGGATAGTCATGTGGGAATTGGTTAACCCATTCCCACACAATGACGCTTTTAAACGCCCCTCAATATAAAAGCTTTGGGAAACATTGTGGACAATAAAGAAATTGCTTGTTACAAGCAATTTCTTCATTATCCACAATGTTTTCTACCCCGAGAGACAAAGATTTTAAGAATTTCATCAACTTAAGGTTGTTGTCGGTGCAACTTCTTTGAATTTGGACTAGTCTAATATTTTGTCATGTAGGAATGGATTAATCTATTGTTTGTGCACAAAGGCAGTTGCAATTAAGCAATGAATTGAATTCAAAGGTTTTGCAGACAAAAATTTAAAGTGGATTTAATTTGAAAAATAACCCCCATTCAGTAGGGTAGAAAATATTGTGGAAAAAGAAGAAATTGCTTGTTACAAGCAATTTCTTCTTTTCCCACAATGTTTTCCCAAGTATAAATCACAAGGGCGTAAAAACCAGTGATTGTACAGGAAAGGGTTAAGGTTAATCATGACGCTACATCTTTAAAATCTTCTTAGAGACTAGTCAATGTATTTCGACCAAAATACTCAGGAATGATTGTTGGTGACTATTTATTAGACTCCATCATAGAATTTTGCTTTGTTAAAGAATATGGCCTATTTAAGCCATATTCCTTAACCATTATGGGCTATTTTAATGTCCATATATATGGTGTATATGGTGAAAATTTTGTAAATCATGTTCTCCAAAACTGGAGGATGGTTTTCAACCAAATTTTGATATTTGGTATATCCTTAAACAGATTTTTTGAGGAAATTTCATTAGTTTTCATAATACAGATTTGGAAAAATTTGGCCGAATTTCAGGTAGGAATCTCAAAGTGATGCAAGGCAAATAATTGATGTTACATTGCACTTGACGGAGAATATTTGTTGCATAAAAGAAAGTTGCTTCCCTTGAAATAAGTTACAAAAAAGTAGTCCTGATAGAACAGTATCACAATTAACTCTCAAAGTTGTGTTTAAAACTTTAACATGTTAGCCCTGGTCATGCTGAATCATGGATGTTCTTTCAGAATTGCATTAACCCTTGTCATGCTCAACCCGGAATATTCCGGTTTTGGCAGGAGGTGTAGACTAAGATTAGACTGCACAATTGTGCAGGCTGATCTAAGTCTACACCTCCTGCTCATTCTTTCCCTTCCCGAGTTGTTTAGATTAATATTGAATTTTGAACAACAAGATCTATCAGTGCTTTCAGCCCTTTGATTTTACAGCAATTTAACAAGCTGATTTATACAGCTTGACAAGGGTTAAGATCAAATTGCTGCTAGCACTTGTAGTACATGTTGTTCAATCACCAATACTTCTTTTGAAAATTAATTCCATAGTCATCTCTTGTTTGAGAAGGATAGTCGGGAGGTATAGACAATGATCAGCCTGCATATTAGTGCAGTCTGATCTTTGTCTATACCTCCTGTCAAAACATGACTGGGATCAGCATGGCTTAAGGGTGAAAAATTGATGGCCAATATTTATCCTAACTTAAGTGCAGGCTGATCTTTGTCTATACATCCTGCCAAAACATGAATATTCTTGGATCAGCATGACTAATTTAGGGTGAGCAAATGATGGCCAATATTTTTCCTGAATTATGTGCAGGCCTAATTTTTATCTATACCTCCTGTGGAAACCAGAATATTTCGGGTTCAGCATGACAAGAATTAAGGTTAACCTGAATTATGTCAGCTAATAGACACAAGTGACAGTCTTTTTCAGTTGACACATTTTGGTATCAAATCATATCAAAGTTTAACTCTTCCCTGTTTCAATCCCTAGTTGTTATGTCCATGTATTTTTATACCTGAGAAAACTTTGCAGGAAGAAATTGCTTGTAACAAGTAGATTCCTCTTTTTCGATAATATTTTCTACCCTACTGAAGGATAATTTTAAAATGAAATTGATATTGGATTGTCCTTTGTAAAACATCCCACTTAGCACAGGTCAAAATTTTAAACCATGTCCTTATGAATAGTTTTCCTCTTTTCACTACATTTGAAAACTTTGACATAATTAGAACAATCTTGTGTTCAAAGATTTCTCTCAACAAACAACAATAAGCAGGCAGTTTAGGCTAGAATCAGACTGCACACCTGTGCAAGCTGATCTTAATCTATGCACCTGCCAAAGCCACTGTCAAGGCAGGAAAATTCCAGGGCAGAAAGGGTTGAAATACAGTAAAGGGTTCAATTACTTTATCTCATAAGGTATTGCTTACAATTTTCTGCAATTCATTTATTTTCCAAAAGCTCTGCAAGTCTTCAATAATTCAGTAGCCAACTAGAGAAGTATGAGTGTTAATTATTATGTTAGGTAAAAAGGGTTTATGAAGTAACATTATACATTTTAGTTCTTGTTTCTATGGCAACTTTTCAACAATATCAGAAGAAAACATGATGATTATTATCCAGATCTGTTGACAGAGTCTTATCCTTTGTAATTTTCTCCTTGTGAATTGCAAAAAACAGATTTTAAAGAAAAAATGTGCATATAAAGCTATAGAAATCAAAGCACTGAAAGTATTGTAAGGTAGCAAATCATGGTTTTGTTAAAGTTATGTATCAATGTTTTTTTCATGTCACTTGAGATTTTAATTATTTTTCCTCTTAAATTCTATTTGAACACAATATTACGAAAAGTAGTTTTGCAAAAATATGAAGTAGGATATTTGCTATTAATCTTTTTTTAGATTAATCCGAGAAAGTTGCAAAGAAAATAGTATCATTCACGGGTGCCAAAAACATTGGAACCTTGCATGTAGTTTAAATTACATCAAACCAACGTCATCGTTACATCATCAGGAGTTAAGTTCGCTAGCCGTTCTTTAATTCTGTAAAGGTCAGTCCAAGACTGTCGTAAGCAGTAATATAAACAATTACTTAGTTTTGTGCTAACCCTTTCATGTGATTCAGGTCGTTGGCTGTTTTGCTAGTAAATTTGTTACTTTCAGTTGACTTAGGGAAAGTTTATAATAGGGTCATATGCAAATGAGGTCATTTGATGTCGACAGTCAAATCCCGTGATATCTAGAAATAATTTGGAATTCCGCTGAACCTTTCCGATATAATCACAAAAAGCCACATTAGCCCTATTAGATCAGATTATATAGGTTTCCAAAACATCGTTACCTCCCTTTAAGTAATCTTTGTCAAAGGCTATCATGATTATTAACAAGGTTAAAGTAACCCAGGAAGTGACTCATTACCGCATGACAAAATTTCAGAATCATTCAAATGAAAAGAAGTTGCAGACAACAATTTCAAGTTGTTGGAATTTAGAAAATATTTGCCTTTGTAGGGTAGACAATATTGTGTGCATTTAAGAAATTACTTGTTACAAGCAATTTCTTCATTGTCCACAATTTTTTCCAAAGCTTTTTTCTTGAGATGCTAAAAAAGTGGATTTAGTGGGAATTGGTTAAATAGCATGCTTTTGAAGGAGTTAACCGCCACCGGGGATAGAACCCATGATATCCAATGATTGACCGACTGCACTATAACAGTGACTTAGTATAATATTTAGATGATAAGGGAGCATTTTTCTTACCTTATATTTCAACAATTTTGCCTCACTGTATTGTTGGTTTAAACCTTTTTATTTTCATTGATTGTGTGAAGCAAGTTCTTCCAACTAAATACCTCTTGATTCTGCTTCCTTGATTCTTCCATTATTTACCCCTATTATGTGGGCTATTAGCAGTACCAAGATTGATAGCTACACGTACCTTGGATCAAACTAGGCACCTCTTGATCTGGTAGCCAATTCTCTACCTTTCGACCATGAGGACATGTACCACGTAATAGGGTTGTCAAAAAGTGTCATTGTGTGGGAATGGGCTTAACCATAAATATATTTGTCTAATATCAGTAAATGAGACCGTTTGAACTTGCTTCATATGTTTGAACCTGCATAGCTATTAAATCCAAATGTTTGAGAAGTCGAAAAAATCTAAAATTGTTCATGAATTTCTCTTATAAACTAGACTGGAAAATAATTACTGATGCAGTCCTCTTTCCTTGATAAATGCACCATGTACTTTACGGCAATGATGTACTTTACAAAAATAATCCTTGGAGCTTATAATAAAATATATGCCGTTTCTTTTGATTTAAATTTTTTATTTCATGATTGATACAATAACTTTGAAGACATGCATACTTCTATCTTCCGACTACTATTTTTTAAACACTGGATGTTACTTAAATTAATAATGTACTCTTATAATCCTTCAGGCTTATGCCATTTCTTTTTATTAGATTGTTTATCTTATGATTGATACATACTTCGGACATACTTCTGTCTTCCGACTACTATTTTTAAACGCTGAATGTTACTTAATTAGCATATAAAATGTTGTCATAGGCTGCTGCTTTTAATTGAATCATGGCCACATAAACCTGTCAGTGTGGTGAGTTATGTTGACAAGTAAAACTTGTCTCTTGAGTGATGTACAACTGACAGAGCCTCTTGTTTCATACACAAAGCACGCGGGTCAACATCCCCTAATTTAAAGCGAATTGTTTTAACCCATTCCCAAATGACAAAATTTTAGAGTGGTCCAAATTCAAAGAAGTTCCTGACGACAATTCTAAGTTGATGAAATTTTTAAAATCTTTATCTTTTGGGGTAGAAAACATTGTGGATAATGAAGAAATTCTTTATTATCCACAATGTTTTTCAGAGCTGTTACATTGAGGGGCGTTTAAAAGCGTCACTGTGTGGGAATGGGTTAAAAAACAAAGATTGGTGATAGAAAGAACTAAACAATACTTAACCCTTTCCAAAACAGTAACGCTGTTGGACGCCCCTCAAGATAACAATTTGTAAAGCATAGTGTAAAATGAGGAAATTGCTTGTAACAAGCAATTTCTTCATTTTACTCAATGTTTTCTGCCCACAAATTTGAAAAAAATATTGCATTTCATAAGATTTTGGTTTTCATCTTCAAAACCTTTGAATTTGGACCAGTCTAGAATTTTGCGACCTGGTAATTGGTTAAAAGTTCAGTAAATATGTTGAAAACATTACTGTAGCTAAGAGTTATCATTAAAATTCTGTTACAGAAAAAAAAGGAACAGGAAAATCCCAAACACACAGGAGATTTACATTGTTGCATGTGCAAAATTTCGTAACTTAGATTGAATAAAGCTGTAGTTACAACATTTTGCAAACCCAAAGAGGTTTTTATGGCTGTCTTTTAGTTTATGTTTTATTAACTCTTGTCATGCTGAATTAAAATCTCATACTCAGAATTACTTTAATATCAAAGGACAGCACTGAAAGGTCTTAATCAATATTTCTTTTGAAAATTGATTATATAACAAACTGGCTTAAAGGGGACAATTAAACCGGAGGTGTAGGTTAAGATCAGACTGCACTTATGTGACTCCAACATTTTTAACCTTTCCCGAATAAAAATACCACTTCTTTCTATCAATTACATCTTCTGTGAAGTAACCCATTCCCACACAATGACACCTTTTGACGCCCCTCAAGAAAAAGGTTTTGAAAACATTGATACAAGCATTTTTTTCATTTTCCACAATGTTTTCTACCAATAAAGTTGAAAAAGTCTAAAATTATAAATACATGTTTTGTATTCTAGTTTTTAGGTCAGATTGGTCTTAAAAATTCATAATGAAGAACCTGTCTTATGCCCCTCTAGCCAATAGCCAAGAAAAAGGTGCATGAAAACATTATGTTGAAAACGATGAAATTATTTTGTACAAGCATATACCGTAGTTTTTATTTTTTTTTTTTTTTCTTTATCCAGAATTATGAAATAGATATTTGAAATTCTATCAGCTTGAAATTGTCGTCTGATGAATTTGGACTTTTCTATAATTTTGTTGTTAATTGGTAATAGGTAAATAAAAGGCACTTCCACAAGTTGATTATAATTATTTTCTTTTATAACTGGATTGCGACAGCATGGCTATTTGGATTAATGAAGTTATGACAGGGATCAACCTCTTACATTCTTACAGTATTACAGTGACTTCAGCCCTTTGATTTCAGGAAGAAATTTTATACAACACTAATGTTTTTTTCCAGTGTCTGACACTAAAACATTGACAGATACTTTGTAAATCTTCCAATGACACAAAAGGTATATCATGTCAGTTGTCAAGGAAACATGCAATTGTAACTTGAACAGAGGTCAGACAGAGATACTTCTAGAGGCTTATATTTAACCTATTCGCACACAGCAAAATTTTAGCCTGGTCCAAATTCAAAGGAGTTGCAGACGACAATTAATTGTTTATGAAACTATGCAAATTTAGATTTTTTCAACTTTTTGGGTAGAAAACATTGTGGAAAATGAAGAAATTGCTTTCAAGCAATTTTTTCATTTTCCACAATGTTTTCAAAAGCCTTTTACCTTGGAGGTGTCTAAAAGCGTCACTGAGTGGGAGTGGGTTAATAGTGCAGACAACAAAATTGTAGCCAGATTAAGGCTGAAAGGGGATGTCATGCAGACAGCAATTCTAAATTGGTTCAAGTTTATGAAAGAGCCCCAAATTGGACAGGAAGACTGTGAGGAAAGGGGAAAAAATAAGCAATTTCTCTGGTTACCACAATGCTTTCAACATTAATTTTCTTAACAGTGCTAATTGTCATTTTGATGGGTAAATTAGTACGTTACTCTTTACCAAAATTCAAAGCCACTCAGCAAAATTCAAAGCAGATTCAGAAAAGAATTCAATGCCCATATTAACATGAAAAAAAATCAAGTTGCTCTAGAGCGTTCATGAATTTTAACCCATTCCCAAACAGTGACTCTTTTAGACGCCCCTCAAGAAAACAATTGAGAAAACTTTGTGTAAAATGAAGAAATTGTAGCAAGTAATCAGTACAATCAGGCCTGTGGAGCTATACAGGCGCTCCAGCCCCTCATTGAAAACTTTATGAAGTTCAGTAATTAATTTAATCTCCTTTGTTTCAAATTGGTTGTTTGCAATAACTGATTCCAATAACCCATTCCCACATGACAAATATTTGGACTTGTCCAAATTCAATGAAGTTGCAGACAAAAATTTCAAGTTGATAGAAATTCAGATATCTCTGTCATTTTAGGTAGAAAACAATATGGAAAATTCAGAAATTGCTTGTAACACATTGTTTTCCTGAACTATTTTCTTGAAAGGCGTAAAAAGGCAGGATTGTGTGGGAATAGGTAAAGCTAATCAACAAAAAAATGGATGAATTTTAGAACTGTAGTAAAGAGTTTGCAATCAAACGATAGACATGCACTTCCTCGAGTGTGATGCACTTAATGAGAAATGCGGTGGAGCTTAAAAACCAAGAGCACAGTTGTCATTATCATTATCATCAAAGTGAAAAAGTACCCTGCAAACTGTTGCACATTGTTTTCCTGAACTATTTTCTTGAAAGGCGTAAAAAGGCAGGATTGTGTGGGAATAGGTAAAGCTAATCAACAAAAAAATGGATGAATTTTAGAACTGTAGTAAAGAGTTTGCAATCAAACGATAGACATGCACTTCCTCGAGTGTGATGCACTTAATGAGAAATGCGGTGGAGCTTAAAAACCAAGAGCACAGTTGTCATTATCATTATCATCAAAGTGAAAAAGTACCCTGCAAACTGTAAACACCATATCTGTGATAGTAATTATTTCTTTTCCAGTTATCAACATTTTTCATTTGACTAGAATTATGTTAACTATAGAACATTATTGTTCTTTCTTTGTAGAGTTTTATGCAGGAGCTGTACATAACTGAATGCTGTATTGCAGAAACACTCCCTAACTGGCAGAAGCTTTCTTGTAGTCCTTTATAAGAGATTTTCATGAAACCCATCACCATAAAAAAGAATTTTAGAGTAGTCAAAATTCAAAGAAGTTGGAAGGGGCAAATGGAAAATCATTGAATCTCAAAAACAAGTTTCAAATGGGGTAGGAACAATGTGAGAAAAGGAGAAATTGTTTTAAACAAACAATTTCTCCTTTTACCACATTTTTTAGGATCAATTGATTTAGGGTGTCAAAATGATGGATTGTGTGGTAATGGGGTATTTAATGCAATCTTATAGACAACATTTGAGAGACCTTGTTACTTGTTAAAGAGAAAATTCTCGTGATAGAAATTATTGTTGGAAAAGAAGATGTTGTACATCTTTTATATAGTATATGTTTTCCAAAATATTCAATTAATTTACTATGGCTGTGAATTATCAAGGTAAAAGGTAAATTCTGCCTAGAAAACAAGGACCAATTGCAAAACTAATTAAGTAAGAAGTTTTTGTACCTAGAATTCAGAAATGTTTGGGAAGTGAAGCTTGAAGGTTATAGCCAAATTCTGGCAGGTTATATAGTTAGGTGCCAGTGAATTCTTTCAAGTGATAAACAGCTCTCCGCCTAATCCAGAAAACAGTCTTAACCCTTGTCATACTGAGTAAAATCTGTTTCAAAACAATACATTTAAAACAAAGGTTGGTTGGTTGAATTGGGTTTAATGCCACTTTAAACAGTATTTCAGTCATATCGTGGCAGCTGAAGCACCTTACAATGGATTACTTGCATTTCTCACACCAGTACTACCACTAAATCCTTTCCTAGTCTGCAGCTGCTATCCCACTGAGGACTGAGATTAGCAAACCATTGGTGACAGACAAAAGGATATGTGCCGCTGCTGGGGGTCAAACCCATGATATCCTTAAATCAAAGGACTGAAAGCACTGGAAGTTCTTACAGAGAACTGGTATTTCTTTAGACAATTAATTTTATGGGCAACTGCTCAACAGGGACAAGCAGTTGGTGTAGACTAGAAAAGACTGTACATATGTACAGGCTGATCTTGGTTTATGCCTCCTGCCAAAGAAGGAATATTATGGGTTCAGCATGACAAGGGTTAAACTTGATACCACAAGGCATTGGACCATAACTAAATTTTGTTACAAGTAATTTCTTCATTATCCTTAATGTTTTCTATCCTAAAAGACAGAGTCTTTTTAAATTTCATCGACCAGAAATTGTCATCTGCCATTTATGTGAATTTGGACCAGTCTATTATTTTGTATTCTGGTAATGGGTTAACCATTTAAATCATGTATCGGCCCGTCTAGACCCGTCTAGACAAACTCTTTTTGACAAAAAAGCTAAGAATGAAATCGGAGGTGAATAATAATATTATCTTTGCTTACTACTGGAAATCAAAGATCAGTGACATGTAGCATCATCTAGTTAATGCCTTGTGATTGTTCATGTGACCACCCTTAATTGATGACCTTAACCCTTGTCATGCTGAACCCGGAATGTTCCTGTTTTGACAGGAGGTATTGACAAAGATCAGTCTACACATATATGCAGACTGATCTTTGTCTACACCACCTGTCTATTGTTTATAGAAATTAGTTTTCAAAAAAATATTGACCCATAATCAAGTAATCCAGTGCTTTCAGTCCTGGTCCTGGGTTCGATCCCCGACGGCAGCATTCATCCATTCCGACTATTTGTCTCTCACCAATGGGTCGATAATCGTAGACCTATGTGGGATAGCAGCTGGAGGCTAGGAAAGGATGTAATGGTTACGTACTGGTATGAGAAATACCAGGATTCCATTGTTAGGTGCTCCAGCCGCCGTAATATAACTGAAAGATTGTTGAAAGCGGCATAAAACTCCATTCAAAACAAAGCTTTCAGTCCTTTTATTTCAATGCAATTCTGACAAAGATATTTTTTCAGTATGACAAGAGTTAACATGATAGCGACAGCTTCAATCAAGCAATAGATATGTTTTAGTTGCAAAACTTACAAAAATGCTTTAAAAAATGTTGCTGATGTTCACTTGCAGTGAATGATTTGATTGGCCAATTGATTCTTTTATCTACAGTTGTGATTAGATTGATCTATTGAAAGTGATCTTCAAATCTAGATAAAGAATTAGGACATTATATGACTTTGTGACATTTGAAATTTACTTTTTGCATATCATTGTATAAATTATTAAGAATTTGTTGTAATTTATGTCTTATTAGCTTGGCTGTTTTGGGAGAAAACCTGAAGTATTGCGATAGCCTTGGTATCGTCATAGTTGTCATCATCGTGCAAAAACTTTGACATTTTGTGATATCTCTGGTTCTACTAAAGGCATTGACTTGAAACTTGGCACACTTGTTCACTATCAAAAGAACAACCTATACTATCAAGGGGGATAACTCTACATGCATTTAACCACTATCCAGCACCCAACTTCAAGCGTAGGCACCCGTAGGCAGTGCTCTTGTTTTTATATTATTATCTTATTTCTCTTTCATATATTTTCAGTTGTTACCATGGTAGTATGATGTCTTAAACAATCGTGAGAAATATGACAAGGTACAATTGCCATGGTACAGGGTAAGCCAAGAGAAATCCCTGTTGGCACAAAACAAGTACAGGCCTTCCAGACAAACACAAGTGATTTTACAAATCTGAAACTTTCAATGAGAAGGTGAGAGACAAGGCCTGCAAAAATTCAGCATTGTGTGTTTGCAACTAGTGAAAGGAAATGGCACCACATCGGGAAAACTAAAATAAAACTATTTTGAAAAATGGAGCAGCTCTTACATCATAATACTGCAGTTGATGTTTAACCAATTCCTACCCAACAGAGTTTTAGACTGGCCCAAATTCAAAGAAGGTGCAGACGACATTTTATAGTTGATGAAATCTATAAAAAAAAAAATGTGTATAATGGAGAAATTGCTTGTTTCCCAATAGTCCTTGAGGTGTGTCAAAAAGCATCATTTTGTGGGAATGGGTATATTACCCAGATCAAACTGCCATGTCAGAGGTCAGTGGCTGGTGATCTGTCAATGGCTGGTGATCTGTCAATGGCTGGTGATCTGTCAATGGCTTGTGATCTATCAGTGGCTGTTGATCTGTCAATGGCTGGTGATCTGAAAATCAATGGTGATCTGCCAATTGCTTGTGATGTGTTAGTGGCTGTTGATCTGTCAATGGCTGGTGATCTGCCAGGGCTGGTGATCTGTCAATGACTTGTGATCTGTCAATGACTGGTGATCTGTCAATTGCTGGTGATCTTTCAATGACTGGTGATTTGTCAATGGCTTGTGATCTATCAGTGGCCCTTGATCTGTCAATGGCTGGTGATTTGCCAGGGCTGGTGATCTGTAAATGACTTGTGATCTGTCAATGGCTGATGATCTGTCAATGACTGGTGATCTGTCATTGGCTGTTGATCTGTCAATGGCTGGTGATCTGCCAATGGCTGGTGATCTGTAAATGGGTGATGGTCTGACAATGGCTGATGCACTATCAGATGGTCGTGATCTGTCAATAGGTGATTATCTGTCAAAGGCAGGTGATCTGTCAATGGCTGATGATCTGTCACTGGGTGATGATCTGTCTGTCAATGATGATCTGTCAATTGTTGGTGATCTGTCTTTCGCTGATGATCTGTCAATGGCAGGTGATTTGTCAGTGGCCGGTGATCTGTCAAGGGCTGGTGATGTCTGTCAATGGCTATTAATCTTTTTAATGGCTTGTGATCTGTCAATGGCTAACGATCTGTCAATGGCTGGTGATCTGTCAACGGCTGGTTATCTTTCAATAACTGTAAATGGCTGATGTTTTGTCAGTGGCTGGTGATCTACCAATAGCTGGTCATCTGTCAAATGCTGGTGATATGTCAATGGCTTGTGATATGTCAATTTCTTTATTTTCCACAATGGTTTCCCAAGCTTTTTATTGTGTTTGGCATCCTAAAGCATCATTATGTGGGATTTAGTTATACAGATATCGAACCCATTACAAATCAACAAAATTTTAGTCCCTTCCAAGTTCAAAGAAGTTGCAGACAACATTTTTAAGTTTCTGTAGAAAAAAGTGTAAAATGAGATAGAAAAAAAAATGTGAGAAAAAGGAGAATTGCTTTTTACTAACATTTTTTTCATTTTCTCACATGGTTTTCCATCACTGTATTTCTTTAAGGTGTTAAATAGTGGGATTTAGTGGTCATAGGTTAGCAAGTTATTTGGGGAGGGAGGAATATTATTTTCCTCTTGTCATGCTGAACGTAGAATATTTCAGTTTTGAGTTTCCAGGAGGTTTAGATGAAGATCAGACAGTGCATAGGTGCAATCTGGTCTTAGTCTACACAGCCTTTTTGCCTCTTTAAACTCGGAGTTGTTTAACCCTTTCCTGTCAAAATGTTACTATTCCTAAGATTTGTATTGTCGTCTGCAACTCCTTTCAATTTGGACCAGATTGAACTTTTGCTGCCTGGTAATGATCAAGGGTAATCTATTTGATTACTGTTTGATATATTATTTCTGTTTATTCAAATGTTAGGCAGATATTGTATGTTTTTTTTTGTTTTAAAGATCAAAAGTGTGTTTGTTGAGGATACATGGCTTTCTTTTGCCCTAAACAAAATCTTAAGCTCTATGCTGGAAACAGAAAATTAACTCTTTTCATGTTGAACCAGGAATATTCCGGTTTTGGCAGGAGGTGTAGACCAAGATCAGCCTGCACATAAGTGCAGTCTGATCTTTGTCTACATCTCCTGCTTGTGCTTTTCCTACCAGAGTTGTTTATGAAATTGATTTCTACAAGAACTGTTGATTTTTGATCAACAAGTTTTATCAGTGCTTTCAGCCCTTTGATTTTACAGCAGTTCAGTAAGGTTATTTATACAGCATGACAAGGGTAAATTAAAAACACTAATTGTAAAATGATGTCATAAATGAACCATGACATAATCAAAATGTGTTAAAATATTGGATAGGTTTATTTCACCCTTGGGCAGTCTATTTAATTGATATAATATATATATCAAAGCACACTTAAATAATTACAGCAACTAAGAATATGTTCAAAGTGATGTAAACCCTATAAAATCACAATTAAGCCTTGTCATACTGAACCGGGAATATTCCCGTTTTTCAAGGAGGTATCGACAAAGATCAGTCTTCACATAAGTGCAACCTGATCTTAGTTTACACCCCTATTGGTTTTTAGGTCACCTGAGCACAACATGCTCAAGGTGAGCATTGTGATTACCCTTTGTCCGTTATCCATCGAAATTCATCAACTATTCCTTAAAAAATCTTCTCCTCTGTTACCATTAGAGCAATTTCAACCGAACTTGGCCGAAATGTTCCTTGAGTGACCCTTGTCTGTGAAATTTTGATTTGCAAAATTATGGGGGTGTGGCAGGGCTTGGCTTACCATAATTGGAGAAATAATAAAATAGTTCTTTAAAAATCTTCTCACCCTAAATCCCTTGGCCAATTGGGATCCAATTTGTCATGAATGTTCTCTGGCTGTCCCTATTCAAAATTGTTCATGAAATTTTGATTAGTGAAAAAATTGGGGCAAAGCAGATATTCTATTGAAATTGTCGTCTGCATCTTCTAAAGTCTAAATTTTTCTTGTGTGGTAATAGGTTAATTAACACGTCTCTACATAATACAAGTTTAGACTCTTCCAAATTTAAAGAAGTTGCAGAGCACAATCTTTAGGTTGGTGAAATTTTAAAATATTGGTGACTTGGAGAAGAAGAAATTACTTGCTACAAGGTTTTTTCTTGGGGAGTGTGAAAACAAGAAATGGTGCGGCAATGGATTTTATGATCTCAAAATTTTCTTAATGCTCCAAGTGATAGTCCTGGCTGCTCATTATCTGTGATTTCCGCGCCATGTGTAACTTTTGGGAATGTCACGCAAGACCTCTAAGAAAGATTTAGATTATCATGACGTTTTTTGGCATACAAAATGATGTCACCAAAGCCTTAATCAAGCTGTAGTTAAGGCATTTTGTAAGACCAACAACTGTGATTATTATTACCCCCTCTTACCAAGAATTCTCAGAGATTTACTATACTTGTTGGTTCTAGTTATATATTACGTTGTGAAATGTGCTTGAGAATATTTTGTTCTGTAAATATAGATTATAATATTATGGGATGACTGTTACTAATTATTGTATGTTGTTAATAATTAGATTTATATAAATAAACAATGTTTGAACCGTCAGTACATGCAGGTACTTATCATAGCCTTTCTTGAATCACTTTAACCCATTACCAAACAGCTAAATTTTAGACTGGCCCAAAAAGAAGGAAGTTGCAGACGACAATTTAAAGTTTATTAAATATTAGATTTTTCAACTTTCTGGGTAGAAAACATTGTAGAAAATGAAGAAATCGCTTGTAACATGCAATTTCTTCATTTTCTACAATGTTTTCCAAAGCTTTTTTCCTTGAGGGCGTCGAAAAGCGTCACTGAGTGGGAATGGGTTAAGAATGAATTTTGTTTTGCAGTCAATTTTATATGAGGTCATCACAACAACAAAAAGTATTATTTACCTGAATTTGAAAACATTGCAAATAAAATTAGTTAAACAGTATACATGTACATGTATTTACCAAATTATACATCGATTTCATTGTGACATGCAAGTGTATAGATGACTTGGTAAATGTAATCAGAGGTTCTACTCATTAAAGTTTATAATAAAAATATGTAGTTCTTGTTTGTTGACTCCAATGCACTCTGTTGTTAGCAAAACGTTAGGTTGCCCTGTCTGTTGTTCCTGCCTGGCTTCCGTACTGCCTTTTGTTGGACCTGCCTGGCTTCCGTTTTGCCCTTGTATTGGACATGCCTGGCTTCAGTTTTGCCCTTTAGTTGGACCTGCGTGGCTTCCGTTTTGCCCATATGTTGGACCTGCGTGGCTTCAATTTTGCCCTTTTTGTTGGACATGCCTGGCCACCTGTTGAACCTGGCTGGTTTCCATGTCGCCCTTTATGTTGGACCTGTCTGGCTTTTATTTTGCCCTTTCTGTTGGCCCTGCTTGGCTTCCGTTTTGGTTTTTCTATGGACCTGCCTGGCTTTGTATCGCCATTTTATTGGACCTGCCTGGCATCCGTTTCGCCCTTTCTGTTGGACTAGCCTGGATTCATTTCTGTCATTTCTGTTTGACCTGCAAGACTTCCGTTTTACCCTGTCTCTTTGAATGTCGGCTTCGTTTTGCCCTTTATGTTGGACCTGCGTGGCTTCAGTTTTACCCTTTCAGTTGGACCTGCCTTGCCTCCGTTTTTAGCTCCACTAGCTGAAAACCAGCGAGCTATTGTCATGGCGTTGTGTTCGTCGTGCGTGTGGTCGTCCGTAAACTTTTACTTCAAAAATCTTCACCTCAGAAAGTACTGAACAGAATTCAACCAAATTTCACAGGAATAATCCTTGGGTGACCCTCTATCAGATTCCTTCAAAGAATTTTGGTCGGATGAACATCACTGCTTTAATGGGCTGGGCTAATTTCCATATATGGTGAAACCTTAAAAAATCTTCTCAGGAACCAGAAGCTTTGAAAATCTTTTCTCAGAAACCAATCGATGGATTTCAACAAAATTTTACAGAAATGATCCTTGGGTGACCCTCAATTAGATTCCGTCAAATGATTTAGATAAGATGAAAATATGGCTATTATAGGTGGGGGCTTATTTCTACATATGGTAAAACTTTGAAAATTTTCTTCCCAGAAACCAATGAATTGATTTCAATCAAATTTCACTGGATTGATCCTTGGGTGATCCTTCATCAGATCCTTTTAAAGAATTTTGAGAGGACAGAAAACATGGCTTTAATGGGCAGGGCTTTTTCCATATATGGTGAAAGCTTTGAAAATTTTCTTCTTAAAAACCATTGGATGGATTTCAAGCAAATTTCACTGGAATGATCCTTTGGTGACCCCTTATCAGATTGCCAAAAAAAAAAAAAAATAATTGGCTGTAAACATTGCTTTAATGGATTGATCCAGCTTCAATATATGGGTAACAATGAAAACCTAAAATTTGTGGGATGGTTTTCATCCGAATTTCTCAGGAATGATAAGTAAATTCAAGCCGGAAGAGCGAATCAGGCGCTCAAGCGCCTCTAATGCACCTTTCTTCCGCTTTGCCATTTCTGTTGGACCTGCATGGTTTGAGTTTGTCCTTTCAGTTGGACCTGCCTGGCTTCAGTTATTCCTTTTATGTTGGACCTGCCTTGCATCCGTTTTGTACTTTTTGTTGGACCTGCCTTTCTTCCGTTTTGCCGCTTCTATTGGACCTGCGTGGTTTGAGTTTCGTCCTTTCTGTTGGACCTGCATGGCTTCCGTTTCGTCTTTGATGTTTTACCTGCCTTGCTTCTGTTTTGCCCTTTTTGTTGGACCTACCTGGATTCCGTTTTGTCATTTCTGTTGGACTTGACCTGCTTCCGTATCGCCCTTTCTGGTGGATCTGCGTTGCTTCAGTTTTACCCTATCTGTTGAACCCTTTGGCTTGTTTTACCCTGTGTGATGGACCTGTCTGGATTCGGTTTTATCCTTTTTTGGACCTGCGTGCCCTTTCTGTTGGGCATCGGATTATCATTTAGCCCATTACCACATGAGAAAACTTTAGACTAGTACAAGATGATGCAGATAACAATTTCAAGTTATTGAAATTTCAAAAAATATTTGCTTCTTTGGGTAGAAAACGTTGAGGGCATTATTAAAAAGTTGCTTGTTACAAATTTCTCCTATGCCGACAATCTTTTGCAAAGCTATTCACTTGAGGGACTTAAAAAGTGGGATTATGTGGGAAGGTGTTAAGAGGCGCTTTGTAGTACATGACTAAAGATACTCAGGGAGCACATAAATAAGTGAATTTGATAAAACGGAACTCGTTCTCATACAATCCTCCTTTTTACACCCCTAAAGAAAAAAGCTTCGGAAAACATAGTGGGAAATGAAGAAATTGCTTGTATCAAGCAATTTCTTCATTATTTACTATGTTTTCTTACCGAAAAGGTACTATTCACCTTGTTTGAATTTAGACCAGTCTACAATCTAAAATTTTGTAACATGGGAATTGGTTAAGTTGCGTTAAAGATGTCTTGCATCAAGTTGTTTGGCTCACCTGGTCACAAAATGTTATTGGTGAGGGGCTATTGTGATCCTTGAATGTCTGGACATGGCCAGCAATTTAGTACCAAATAAATCATCTGATCACAACTTTTAATGCAAAAAAAACCCCAAAGGTAAAAACATGTGGAATGTCATCATGTGTAGGTAGGTGTATGTTAATAAGGTTCAAGAACCGCAATTCCGGCTGTCAATCTTTCTGTCTCTTCTTTCTTCCAAGTTTTGTCCTGAGCATATCTCTGAAAGTATAGTTGACTCGTACCACTGTCGGTGGCTTTTTTACACCCTGATGCCACAATCTGTTTTTTAGCTCACCTGAACACAAAGTGCGAGGTGAGCTATTGTGATCGGCCGTTGTCCGTCTGTCCGTCTGTTCGTCCGTCCACAATTTCTTTAAAAATCTTCTCCTCCTAAACCAGTAGGCCAATCAAGCTGAAACTTTGCAGGGATGTTCCTTTGGTGAAGCTCTTCAAAAGTTATTAAAATAATTTAAATCCGTCAAAAACTCTGGTTGCCCCAGCATTTGAAAATGGGAATCTTAAATTAGTAATTCTTTAAATATCTTTAAAAATCTTCTCCTCCTAAACCAGTAGGCCAATCAAGCTGAAACTTTGCACGGATGTTCCTTGGATGAAGTTCTACAAAAGTTGTTAAAAGAATTTAATTCCATCAAAAACTCTGGTTGCCGCGGCATTTGAAAATGGGAATTTTTACTAATTCTTTAAATATCTTTAAAAATCTTCTCCTCCTAAACCAGGAGGCCAATCAAGCTGAAACTTTGCAGGCCAATCAAGCTGAAACTTTGCAGGCCAACCAAGCTGAAACTTTGCAGGGATGTTCCTTGGGTGAAGCTCTTTAAAAGTTGTAAAACGAATTTCATTCCGTGAAAAACTGTTGTAATCGCGGCATATGAAAATGGGAAGTTTTAGTAAATCTTTGTTGTTGTTTTTTCAAGGCCAAAGACCTTTATATTTTGTATAGAGATTAAACATATGGTTCTCTACCAAGTTTATAAATATTTAATCTCTTGGGTCAAAAATGGCCCCGCCCATGATGTCCGAAGTTTTGAAAAATGCTTATTTAGAGCAATTTCAAAAGGCTTCTCCTCTTAAACTATAAAGTCTAGGATATTCATATTGAGTATGTAGCATAGCTAGATGGTTTTGTACTATATCACTTAAAGTTGTCCTCCTAGGGTCAAAAACGGCCCTGCACTAGAGGTCCAAAAATTGAGAATAACGCAAAATTTGAGTATGTTACAAAAAATTCTTCATTTTAAGGCGGAGGGCATTTATATTTTAAGTGTAGCATAGCCTGGCTGTTATCTATCAATTTTTATTAAATTGTGCCTGTAGGTTAAAAAACACCCCTTCCCTGAGTGTCCAAAGTTCGTAAAATGCTCAATTAGACCATGTTCAACAGTCTTCTCCTCCAAATCTACAAAGTCTAAGGCGTTCATATTTGGTATATAGCATGAACAGATGGTTCTTTATCATGTTAGCTAAAATCTTAGCCCTGGGATAAAACATGGCCTTGCCCTATAGGTCCAAAATTTTGGAAAACATCCAATAAGAACAACTTCGAAAGTCTTCTTCTTCTTAAATATAAGGTGAAGGGCATACATATTTGGTATGTAGCATGACTAAATAATTTTGTACTATGTTACAGGAAAATATGCTCTTAGGATAAAAACGTCTCTGCTCCTGGGGTCGAAAATTGCATAAATCTCATTGAAAGAATTCTTAAATAGAAATGGAGAAATGGCTTGTTGCTCTCTTTCTCACAATGTTTTTTTAAACCTATTTTCCCTGAGGGTTACAAATTCTGGGATAGTTTGGTAATGGATTAAACAATAAAGCCAAAGGCATTCATTTTTATTGTAAAGCATTACTGGATTGTTTTGTACAAAGCACAATATCTTATATTTGTTTTATGTATTTTGCTCAAGTTGTGTCTTTTTTATACAAAAAAGTACTGTAATTTGCAGATGCCTCAGGTGAGCGATTTAGGACCATCATGGTCCTCTTGTTTTTTGGTGTTTTTTATCATGTCATAAGGATACATGTAAATACTTTGAAGACTTGATTGTTCCATTGGAAGACACCGGGAAATGAGTCTAAGTGATAATTTGAACGCCGCCATTAAAGCGCAGTTGGTAGTGCATCAGACTCCAAATCTTCAATCATGGTTTGTCATGGTTTGATCCCCGCGACGGCACATATCTTTTCCGACATTTGTCTCTCACCAATGGGTGAATAATCGTAATTCTAATGATTGGGACAGGAGCTGGAGGCTAGGAAATGGTGTAATGGTGGTATTGGTGCGAGATATACCAGGAATCCATTGTTAGGTGCTCCAGCCGCCGCGAGAGGACTGAAAGATTGTTAAAAGCGGCGTTAAATCCCATTCAAACAAAGAAAAATTGAACACTTTACTTGACTTAACATATTCGTACTGCTTCTGAAGTGTCAGTGTCTCTGTTCAATCTAGAACTAAGGTGATTGATCTAGCACCATCGTGACCTTGCTGATTTCAGCTCCACTGGCTGAAATCCAGCGAGCTTAATCATGGCGTTGTGTCCGTCGTGCAAGCGTCCGTCCTTCAACTTTTACTTTGAAAACCTTCTCAGAAAGTACTGAATATAATCAACACAGAGTTCATAGAAATGGTCCTTGTGTGACCCTTTATCATATTCCTTCAGAGGATTTTGATCGGATGAAAAACATGGCTTTAATAGACGGGGCTTTTTTCAAATATGGTAAAATCTTTAAAAATCTTCTCAGAAACCATATGATAGATTTCAACCAAATTTTACAGGAAAGATCATTGGGTGATCCTTTACCAAATTTCTTCAAAATATTTTGATCGGGTGATAAACATACTTTAATGAGCAGGGCTAATTTACATATTGTTAAATCCTTTAAAAATCTTTTTCTTAGAAAACATTTGATGGATTTCGACCAAATTTTTCAGGAATTATCAGGTCCCTTTATCGGGTTCCTTCAAAGAATTTTGATTGGGTGATAAACATGGCTTTAATGGGCGGGGCTTATTCTTCTCAGAAACCGGTTGATGGATTTCACAGAAATCATCCTTGTGTGACACTTTACTAAATTCCTTTAAAGCATTTTAATCGGGCGAAAATATGGCTTTAAATGGGCGACGCTTATTTCCTTATATGAAGAAAGCTTTGAAAATCTTCTTCTCAGAAATCAGTCAAAATATTTCAACCATATTTTACAGGAATGATCCTCGGCTGACTGTTTATCAGATTTCTTCAAATAATTTTGATCAGGTTAAAATCATGGCTTAAGTGGGCGGGGTTAATTTCCATTTATTGTGAAAGCTTTGAATTTTTTTTGGCTCGGAAACCAGTGGATGGATTTCAACAGAATTTCACTGGAACGATCCTCTGGCGACTCTTTTTCAAATTCCATCAATTGATTTTAATTGGTTGAAAACATGGCTTTTAAGGTTGTGGATTATGTCCATATATATGGTACCCAGCGATTTTTTTTAAATAATTGTAAATTTGTAAAACAATGAAAAGTTTGTAATATAAAAAGATTTCATTGACAAGATTTATTCACCGCACATGGTGAATATGATTTGGTTATATTGCATTCCTGGAAACACCATTTCCTTAATCAGTACAAAAAGCCTGTGGAGCGATACAGGCGCTCAAGTGCCTCTAGTTTTAGCTCAACTGAGAACGAAGCATGAAGTGCTCAAGATGAGCTATTTTGATCGTCCAGCATCTGGTGTTGTCGTCGTGCGTCTGTCAACAGTTTCTTTTCACATGATTTCCTTCTGAATAAGTAGGCCATGGCGGACATTTCCTTTTCATAAACAAAGATGGAAAGCTGAACAATCTTCTTCTCTGTAATAAGAAAGCCGAGATAATTGATATTGAGTATGTAGAACCTCCTAGGGAACCCCTAAAAGAGTGTCCATATATTGACTCTCGGGTCATATTTGGGCTCCGCCCGTGCGCACCATATTGTAACGTAGAAACATTGTAGAAGATCTTAGAAATCTCACCCTCCCCTCTACTGGCACACTCGATTTTACATTGAAAAGAAAGAAGGAAATCTTTAAAAACTGTCTCCTCTAAAACCTGTTAACTTTTGAACATTGGTATAAATGCAATATCCCTTTGGTCATGATTAAATTCCACCTGTGTATCCTTCCTATTTACATAGAATATAAGAGAAAATTGTTGAAAAATCTTGTTTAGAGGGCTCCAAACCTTATATAGAAACAAGGAAGAAAATGTTATTCAAAATCTTCTTGCGACAGGTCACAAAGCTTAAATGTGTTATAAAACGGGGTTACCAACCGGTGACTGTCTTCAAGATTATCCTGTGTTTAATACTACTTTGTCTCAGGAGAGCGCATTAGGGCCAATGGTCCCCTTGTTTTGTTTTATTTGTTCTTAACTGTCAATTTATTTTTTTTTCAACGGCGATTCTGTCTTGAACACATCTCTGAATTTTCACAAACTATTTCTCGGTTGTATAGAATAATGACACGATTTCAATCTCGAAAACTTTTAAGATTATAGCTAGGAATTTGTTACTAAGAATAGAGACAATCTTCGCGCATGGGCGTCTCGCTTTCCAGAAGTAGGATAATCAAAGACTGTCCTACCATATGATTAGTATGGCAGATAGGGAAGTTCGATTTAAACCCGAATTACAAGGAAAGCGGCTTGATTCTTTTGATCATTTTCAAGCTAAATTGCGTTAATGTATTAACAGATGTAATATTTGTCCTACCTTTTGTGATTATTTCACTACGTTTGCGCGACGCATATTTTGCCTACGTCACCTACCATCGCTCCTATATAAAAATACATGAAGACAGACTGTACTTCAAGGCAAAAATTATATTTTGTTTATTTTTCAATGAAATTCAGACCCAAAGCACCTTTAAACTGGTAAAATTTTCTGTCTATGGTTTGAAAACCCTGAGATGATAAGTCAAAAACGAAAATAGAAGGGCAAGCTGTTTGATCCACCTTCACCTCTTTGGAATTGGACAGACCTTAAATTGGTTGTCGAAAATATGGGTTTATAACCCATGTCTATGACATACAACCCCCAAGATACCCATTTACAAACTTTGGTGGAGAGAGGCAACTAGAAATTATTATTTTTTGTCTGTTTAGTATCCCTAAGGTCCTCATGTGATTCGAAAGTAGGACCCTCAGTTTCCAAGGCCGGTATTTACATACCCTCAACAATTAGGAATGCATGTCTAATAGTTCTGGACCATTCAAGATTCTATAAATATTGCTGATAGCTGGAACCTTTTACATTCTAGTTTATCCAACGCCGAAAGGTGATGCAGGTACACTCAAAGATTTTTCTCGGGCGGGGAGGGGGTTCAAACCGAAAATGTACTCGGTTTATGTTTGTAAGTTTGCGACCAATATGTCGTAACAACAACTTGAACGACATTTTGGTTTCCCAATGACAATATGATACTTTGATTTCCAGATTTTCCTTGTCTTATAAAATTCCTGGGTGTGCACCGGAACCACTCCCCTCTGTTTCGGTGCATGTGATGTCATTTTCTGCAAGTCTGTCCAAATTCCGAACGAGAGCTAATGGTTTGCAAATACATTAAGAAATCTTTTCTGTATCACAAAGAGACGTACCACTTTTTTAAAATATAACAAATTTTGAATGAGTTTGAGGTCCATGCCAAATGTTGAATTTGGACATAACGTATATCATCTATAATCGTAAAACTCTTGCAAAGATCTGTTGACGGGAAAGCCCCTAAGACGTATATCATCTGTAATCGTAAACCACTTGCAAAGAGCTGTTGACGGGAAAGCCGCAGAGACAAAGATCAGACTGCTTCTATAAGCTAATATTGGTCTATTCTGCTTGCCGGTGCGAGACATTCTCGGTAGAACAGTTCACTGCGCAAAATGCGATAATAAAAACGAGTAGTTATCAGATTTATTGCATTATGCAACACTGCTGCTCTTACAAAGGCGTTGGTAATTTGATTCAAATGTTTATTCATAAAATTTGCATTTAAGCATGCTAAAAATGACAAAATGATATTATTATGATGACATTCAACCTACCTGACGTTTAATCTTATGGATGAATGAACACACGGAACGGACGTCTAATAGATGAAACTCTCCCTTTGTCCAGTACAAAAAGGTGTGCTAAGTCCTCGTTTGTCTCTCGCGAGTTGGACAAATGTGAGTAGTGTCCCTTAGAGGGGTGAGCAGCTATTTTGATTCGCTGGTGTTAAAGAAGACAGGTAGCCATGGTTAGGAACACCAACATTTGCGACATAACTGGAATAACTCTTTCCAGGCGTTAACTCTTTCTAGTAAAATCCCTGCTTTTCACATCCGCATGATTTTACACTCGCTCAATGTATGCGAGTCACGCACATGCGAAATGATTGGAAATTTCCAATCATTGAGCACACTGGACAGCCATTCGGGGCAATTAGTATATTCGCTGATTGTTTAAAGAAGATTTGAGTCAGTATCTATCTACAACGCGCAGAGTTAGGACTCTGATCAGACTGTGCAGAAGCACAGGCTGATCTGAGTCTTTACTTGGCGCACATGTATAATGGTTGGAAATGTCACGCATGCGCTCTTTTAATATAGGAATGTGTCTCAGACATGGATTTCTCCACAAAAGTGCTTGTCCCATGACCTTCAGTTGTGTCCTTGAACTTTGGAATAGCCAACAGAACTTTATGCACTACCTTATACTCATCAAGACGAATAAATGTGCCAAATTATTTTAATCCATCAATCACTGTTAGAAGATATGCTCCGGACAAGAAATGGATACGACTTTTTACATGGGCAGAGGTATTTCCATATGATCGTCTTCATCATATGGCGTTCGTATAAAATGTATTTGTCTAAAGCAAGAGAGTTGGTTGCCTTTGAGATGCTCACAAAATTTGTTTGTTTGTTTGAATGGGGTTTAAAACGTCGCTTTATCGTTTTCAAGTCATATCGCCGCGACTTAAGCACCTAACAATAAATTCCAGATATATCTCGCACCAGTACTACCATTACATCCTCCAGCTGATGTCACACTTATGTTTACGATTATCCTCCCACAAAGTAAGTTACAAAGGAAATGTGTTCGAATCTACTAAAGTGCTCATGGTGAGTTATTTTGATCGTCCTCTGTCCGGCGTGCGTCGTGCGTCGTCCGTCGTAGTCAACAATTTCAAAAAGACTTATCCTTCCGAAACACTAGGCCAATTTCAACCGAATTTGACAGAAATGTTCCTTAGATGGTGTCCTTATAAAATTGCTGAAATAATTGAGATCCGTCTGATTGCAATTGCTACAATACAGATATTAAAAAAAAATCTTTAGAAAATTATCTCCTCCTGACTCAGAAGGCATATAGAGTCTTGATTGCTAAAATCATAACCCTCGGTTCTTATAGGTCATTACCATCGGGTCTCTAGGGCTTTGATAGAAATAAAGAAGGGTTTTCCAAAGGACATCTCCTCCCATACCACTGGGATAATTTCAATCAAAGAATTGAAATAAGTTCAAAGCCCTGGTTGCCATGACAACAAGAGTAAAATGAAATAAAAAAGGGAAATGAAACTTTGCTAAAATTTCAGAGTAACAGGGTGATTCGGCCTGAATAGAAATAAAGAAGGAAACTCTTCCAAAACAATGGGACCAATTTAACCAAATTTGGCAGAAATTTCCCTAAGGTTGCCCACTTTTAATAATTACTTAAATATTTGAAATATGTTGAAAGCAATGGTTGGCATGGCAACATAAGTTGATTCTAGTTGATTTTAGTTTAATTTCAAAGGAAGTCTTCTCCCGTTTAGGTTATTCGAAGGTTTCAACATATTTGGCCTTGCTGTTTGCGTTGAACAAACTGGCTCTTGCTATAATTTGATAAATTGGTAATAAAAAGAATCAGAAAAACCTTGTATGCACTCTAGAGGCTACATGTTTTGCCTAATCGGCCTGAAATTTGGTCAGAATGATTGTCTTGATAAAATGTAGTGTTAGTTTGAAACTGTGTAAATTTGGGTCAAAAACTAGGTCACAGGGTCAAATCTTAGAAAACCTTGTATGCATTCTAGAACCACATTTTTCCCAATCAACCTGAAAGTTGGCAAGAATGATTGTCTTAATGAAGTCTCGGACAAGTTCATAACTTGGTCAACTGGGGTCAAAAGCTAGGTCACAGGGTCAAATCTTAGAAAACCTTTTATGCACTCTAGAGGCCACATATTTTGCCCAAGCGACATGAAATTTGGTCCGAATGATTTTCTTGATAAAATCTTGTGCAAGTTTGAAACTCGGTAAACTTGGGTCGAAAAACCAGGTCACTGGGTCAAATCTTAGAAAAACGTTGTATGCACTCTAGAGGCCACATTTTTTCGCCAATCGACCTGAAATTGGGTTAGAATGATTATCTTGATGAAATCTTATGCAGGTTTGAAACTGGATCAGCTTTGGTCAAACTAGGCCACTGGGTCAAATCTTAGAAAAACCTTATATGCACTCTAGAGGCTACATTCTCCCCAAATCAACCGAAAAATTGGTCAGAAGGATTATCTTGATGAAATCTTGTACGAATTCAAAACTGGGTCAACTTGGGTCAAAAATAAGGTCACAGGGTCAAATCTTAGAAAATCTTGTATGCACTCTAGAGGCCACAAATTTGTGCCCAATCAACCTGAAATTTGGCCAGAATCATTGTCTTGATGAAATCTAGTACGAGTTCGAAACTTAGTCATCTGGGGTAAAAAACTAGGTCACTTGGTCAAATCTTTGAAAAACCTTGCATTTTTGTCCCATCAACCTTAGATTTGGTCAAAATGATTGCCGTGATAAAATGTTGCATGAATTCGAAACTGGGCCACCTAGGGTCAAAAACTAGGTCACAAAGAAAAACCTTGTATGCACTCAAGAGGCCACATATTTTGCCCAATCAATTGTAATCAATGAAATCAAATAAAAAACATAGAGACATTCAAATAAGGTGGGGTTGTGAAAACATGCTATGTATGGTATGAATTTGATCGAGGTTAGGAGACTCAGTCAGGAAGGTTTTGTTGGGCTATGGAGCCGCCGTCATAGCGCAGTTGGTAGCGCGTCGGACTTTCAATCTAGAGGTCCCGGGTTCGATTCCCGACGGCGGCACTCATCCTTTCCGACTACTTGTCTCTCACCAATAGGTCGATAATCGTAGACCTATGTGGGATAGCAGCTGGAGGCTAGGAAAGGATGTAATGGTAGTACTGGTGGGAGAAATACCAGGAATCCATTGTTAGGTGCTCCAGCCGCCGCGATATGACTGAAAGATTGTTAAAAGCGGCGTAAAACCCCATTCAAACAAATTGTTGGGCTATGTTTAATCCTACTGTAATAAATATGATCAAATGTATTTATTTCATAACGTCCTTTTCTTTTACATGTATACGAAGGTGACCCTTCACAACAATCTTTCCTCGTAATAGGTAATTCGATGCTCTCTAATGGACTTAAATGATCAGTGTATTTTTTCTATGAAAAGTACATAATAACAACTCTTTTTCATGCAGACCTTTGCTTTTATTACCCTAAAGATCCCATTGTTTAACCAGCGCTCTTTTTAGCGCAATATAGTGACATGAAACATTGTCTTTCGATTTATAAGCTTACTAACGATAATTGTTCAGGCGAATTGCATATATTTAGGTTATTTGAATATTTCAACATATTTGGCCTCTCCGTCTGCGTGATAAAGTGTTAATAAATAGAATCAGAAGGTAACTGTGCATGTATTTTAGCTGGCCACGTAAGACCAACACCTTCAAGAATATAACAAACTGAATAAACTGTCGATTCAAAAATGGTAGACCAACCACATTGTACTTTTGGATCGGACGTGAGCTATGAACCCCAACCTTGACCGACATTTCTGTTAAGTATTTTTGTTAGTTTGGCTTCTTAAACATCGTAACTGCGGCTTTCTCAAACTGTTGCTACGACGTTCATATACACACTCTCACTTTTGTTACATGTTACTTTTGCGATTTTACGCCGTTTGATATCTAAGTGGGGGTAGGTGGGTGGGGCTAGCAATCCATCAATTGACCAATCGCTAGCCCCGCCCATTTACTCTTTTCGCCCCGCCCATTGACTCCGAATTGAAGTTCCACATCGATTTTCGACCGCGATATTTTGTAAAATGTGTTGCCAGTAGCATGTTACAAATAAGTAGAATGATTTGTTGGCGACCTAAACTACAGCTTGAATAAATTATAGTTACTATGTTTAACCCTCTCCCGTTCAATCACTGTTTTTTACGTCCCTGTGACTTTATTACTAAGAAAACATTGTAGAAAAGGAAGAAATTGCTTGTAACAAGCACTTTTTCCACAATATTTTCTACCCTTTTAAATGGTTATTTTACAAATTAAATCCACTTTGAATTTTTTTGTCTGCAAAACCTTTGAATTCGGACACGTCTTAAATTTTGCAAAACAGGAAAGGGTTAGGTCGCAAAACCATCAATATGATTCAATGAAATGGCGTTCAAACTGAGTTTCCAGCCTAAATGAGTAATTTGATTGGTCGACATTTTTATAATTTGATTAACAGCCGCGATTGGTCAATTGAAATCAGGCTTAGAATGTTTGCCCTGTCGGCACTTATCTATACATATTTTTGTGATTTAGAAAACCATCGCACATATTTGTATACAGATCATTCGGTCAAGTTAGTTATATCAACCAATTCTTTTATGCGATGAAAAAATTATGATAATCGTGTCAGACCTGTGTGGTGTAAACACCTTTCAATCTGCGTTCACCAAGGTGTGTTGGAGTTCGAACCAACGACCAGTTACCCAATCGATTCTGTATCTTATCTTTAAAAGTGTTTTACTAAACTTGTTTTAGTAGAATGCTTACACAGGCTTCTTTTTGTTGTTGTTGTTGTTTTCTCTCTCTCTCTCTCTCTTTTTAGCTAGCAAAGCGTCAGCTTTGATAGCTAAGTTAACAGACAAAATTTTGAAGTCGTCTCAAAGGTCAACGAGTGCAAACTGTCACTGGAGGCTTAACCACCTAATCCGTGAAATACCTACGCCATAAAAAGTAGTTCTAATGTATTTCAATCATCTCCTAGATATTTTTAGCTCACTTGTGCACATCGTGTCCACAATGAATCTGATCAGAGTATTCTAAAGGTAGAAAACAATGCGGTAAATAAAGAAATTGCTTGCAACAAGCAATTTCTTCATTTTCCACATTGTTTTCCACAACTATTCTTTACCATGATAATGTCTGACAAAATAGATTACTGAATAAACAACGCTTTGCTAGCTTACAGGACTTTCAGTACTTTGATTCTTTTATGCGATGAAAAAAATATGATAATCGTGTCAGACCTGTGTGGTGTAAACACCTTTCAATCTGCGTTCACCAAGGTGTGTTGGAGTTCGAAACAACGACCAGTTACCCAATCGATTCTGTATCTTATTTTTAAAAGTGTTTTACTAAACTTGTTTTAGTAGAACGCTTACACAGGCTTTTTTCGTGTTGTTGGTGGTGTTGTTTTTTTTCTCTCTCTCTCTCTCTTTTTAGCTAGCAAAGCGTCAGCTTTGATAGCTAAGTTAACAGACAAAATTTTCAGGTCGTCTCAAAGGTCAACGAGTGCAAACTGTCACTGGAGGCTTAACCACCTAATCCGTGAAATACCTACGCCATAAAAAGTAGTTCTTATGTATTTCAATCATCTCCTAGATATTTTTAGCTCACTTGTGCACATCGTGTCCACAATGAATCTGATCAGAGTATTCTAAAGGTAGAAAACAATGCGGTAAATGAAGAAATTGCTTGCAACAAGCAATTTCTTCATTTTCCTATTTGTTTTCCACAACTATTCTTTACCATGATAATGTCTGACAAAATAGATTACTGAATAAACAACGCTTTGCTAGCTTACAGGACTTTCAGTACTTTGATTCTTTTATGCGATGAAAAAAATATGATAATCGTGTCAGACCTGTGTGGTGTAAACACCTTTCAATCTGCGTTCACCAAGGTGTGTTGGAGTTCGAAACAACGACCAGTTACCCAATCGATTCTGTATCTTATCTTTAAAAGTGTTTTACTAAACTTGTTTTAGTAGAACGCTTACACAGGCTTTTTTCGTGTTGTTGGTGGTGGTGGTTTTTTCTCTTTCTCTCTTTTTAGCTAGCAAAGCGTCAGCTTTGATAGCTTAAGTTAACAGACAAAATTTTGCGGTCGTCTCAAAGGTCAACGAGTGCAAACTGTCACTTGAGGCTTAACCACTTAATCCGTTAAATGCATACGCCATGAAAAATAGTTCTTATGTATTTCAGGAAATTTGCAAACTCTTCGTGCAAGTTGATCTCCTAGGTATTCTTAGCTCACTTGAGAATCTCGTGTTCAAAATGATTCTGATCAGTGTCTTCATAGAAGGTGCAGACGACAGTTTCAAATTTTGTAAATTCTAAAACACTTATCTCTTTAGGTAGAAAACGGTGCGGAAAATGAAGAAATTGCTTGTAACAAGCAATTTCCTCATTTTTCGCATTGTTTTCTACAACTACTTCCTTCAGGGGCGTAAAAAAGAAGGGATTGTGTAGGGATGGGTAACTTTAACCTCGTTTCTTTATCATGATAACGTTTGACAAAAAAGGTTACTGAACAAAACAACGTTTTGCTAGCTTACAGTACTTTTCAGCCCCTTGATTTTAATAAGTACTCTTTTTTACCGATGATAATGTTGGACATACTAAAAGTCGCAATAAAACTGTCTATTATGTGACAAGTTTATAGAGGACACTGATAGTTTTAGCAAATATACCTGGTCATAATGACAGTATGGCCATAATATGACCACAATATTACCTCTATCGCCATAAAATAACCACAAAAATTACAAGATATGTTGTAAATTAGGCGATAGGACATGGGTACGAAATAATGATGATCCGTCATAAACGGTTGACCAGTGTGTCAAATATTGATGTTTGTAATAGACCAAGGACAGATCAAGCTTATCTTATTGTATCGATAAATTCAAGGCATTTTTTTACTGGCGTCTCTTCACCTAATGCAAATTACTCCCTTATTTTCACTCGCCTTGAGAAATTTATTTTCACTAGCCTTGAAAAAAAGGCCTTGTAAAAAACGGAAAATGTTTTCGTCAGGGGTATTTTAGCACCATTCTATATGTCCCATTGTTAATTCAAAAATTTTACATATTTGTACAACCGTCCCAAGGCTACGGACTGATTTTATCGCATGAAACTGGCATATGTACATGACGAATATCGTAAGGGCATGGAACCCCTATTTTTCTCAGTCTTTTTTTTATTTTCTTACATAAAACTCGGTGCATTATTTAAAAAATATTTCAATGAATACACACCCATCAATTCGACAGGTGTCGGGCCCAAAGAGATAAGTCGTTACTACATAATTGAAAAACATTGTTGTTTTGTCTCTCTACGACGCTCATCGAAAATTCCATTTTCGACATCTTTACTGCTCTTTTATGTTGTGACATAATTAAATTGACTTTTAAATCCTGTCCTTAACAACTCATTTCGGGGAATATTTACTCTTTTTTTAGCTAATTTCTATGTCGTGTTTTTGGTGGAAATACGTTAATTGTGTAAGGTTAACCCATTATCAGAAAGTAACATTTTAGACTAGTCCAAATTGAAAGGAGTTGCAGACGATGCACTTTTACACTTTTTAGCTAGCAAAGCGTCAGCTTTTATAGCTTAAGTTAACAGACAAAATTTGGGGTCGTCTCAGAGTTCAACGAGTTCAAACTGCCACTGGAGGCTTAACCGTTAAATCCATTGAATGCCTAGATAATAAAAGGGAGTTCTTGTGTATTTTAAGAATATTATAAACTCTATTTAAATTGTAGTGACAGCTTTCAAAAGCATGCTATCTGATCCATTCCCAATCAATCCCGGTTTTAAGCATTTAAAAAATGCTTCGGAAAACATTTAAGACATTGAAGAAATTGCTTGTAAAAAGCAATTTCTTCAATGTTTTAATTTTTCCAGCCAAATTCCACCATCTTGAAATTGTCGTCTGCCACTTCTTTCAATTTGAACCAGATTTTGTCATTTTGTAATTATTAATTCCTCGGTTATTTTGACCTCGTTTATTTATCATGATAACCTTTGACAAAAATGATTACTCAACAAAACAATACTTTGCTAGCTCACAGTACTTTCAGTACATTGATTACCTTTCCTGTGTAGAAAACATTGTGGAAAATATGAAATTGCTTGGTTCAAACAATTTCTTCATTATACACAATATTATCCCAATTGTTTTCCTCCTTGAGAGCGTCAAAAAGCTTCAGTGTGTGGGAATGTGTTAAGGTGATAACGAAAAATAAAGTATAACAAATCAAGCAAACTGATACAAAGGTACTATCCATTTTTGTGTCTCGGTTGGATTGATTGAATGGGGTTTAACGCCGCTTTTAACAGTATTTCAGTCATATCGCGGCGGCTGGAGCACCTAACAATGGATTCCTGGTATTTCTCACACCAGTACTACCACTACATCCTTTCCTAGCCTCCAGCTGCTATCTCACTTAGGTTTACGATTATCCACCCATTGGTGAGAGACAATTGTCGGAAAGAATATTTGCCGCCGCCGGGGATCGAACCCATGACACCCATGATTGAAGATTAGGAGTCTGGCGCGCTACCGACTGCGCTATGAAGGCGGCTTGTCTCGGTTGGAAACGATTTTAAATCTACAGCCCTGTATGCACGTTTTTACTTCCCCTGTTAGTAGGCTAGCCGGGATATTGTCATGGCATTACGTGTGTCTCTTCTTAATCTTCAATCATGGGATGTCATGGGTTCGATCCCCGGCGGCGGCAAATATTCTTTCAGACATTTGTCTCTCGCCAATGGGTGGATGATAATAAACTTAAGCGGGATAGCAGGCAGTGACTAGGAAAGAATGTAGTGGTAGTACTGGTGTGAGAAATACCAGGAATCCATTGTTAGGTGCTCCAGCAGCCGCGATATCACTGAAATACTGTGAAAGGCGGCGTTAAACCCCATTTAATCAATCAATCAATCAATCTTTTTAAAGACCCCTTCCTTTGCATTTTCTGGCTAGATTTCAACTAAAATTTAACAAGGATTCTCCCCATGTAGTCCTTTTCAGATTTAATCAGGTAGATCCCTTCTTTATCTTGTCTGTTTTCACATATTAATTTTACGAAAATTACAGATGACACCAATCTGCTTCGAATATAAATTTTCTTAAGGAAATGCGTAAACTAAAGAATTGGGACATGGTATTAAGTCAGCCATGAAGGTTCAACATTGAATTATTATCGAGGTGCTTGTGAATAAAGATTGAAAAGAAATACCACTTACACAGACTTCTATTATATATATGTGATTATTCGTACTTTCAGAGATAGAAAAACAAAGAGACATTTTTTACAAGCAAATTTCCATTATCTAAAAATGTTGCACTCTTTTGCACTCCGGTTTATTCTCCAATTCAAAGGTAATTTATAAAGTTTTAACCCTTGTAATGCTGACCAGGAATACTCCTGTTTGTGCAGGAGGTAAAGAGAAAAATCAGCCTGCATATAAGAGCAATCTGATCTTGGTCAACACTTCCTGATTGTCCTCTTTCAGCTAGAGTTATTTAAATAATCAATTTATAAAAGTAATATTGATCCTCGTTAAGACCTTCCTGTGCTCTCAGTCCTTTTTTAAAGCAATCCTGTAAAAGGTTGATACACATGTAATGTATCTGGAATCATATTCATTATGCTCTTATCGTGTTTTGTTTCTCGCACAAACAATAGAAAAATAACATTGCTTCCAATTACATAGTCTGACTAGAATCTTGCAAATTAAGCCCATTGCAGTAATGCAGGGATGAGAAGAACGAACGGCAATTCTTCTTAAAGATTGATAATTTTCTCTACCTACAGATTTTTAATTATCTATCAACTCAAAATTGTCTACAATTTTTTTTTTTTATTTCGACTGGTCCAAAACTTTTTCATCTAGTAGTTTCTTCATTTACAAAATTGTTTTGAATTTGTTAGTTTTTTGGATTTAAACGATACAATTCTTTGATTTCATTTATAGATCATCCTAATAAATGTTATATTTAAACACCAGCGTTAAAGGAGGTCTAGCCTACGTAACCCATTCCCACACAACAACGCTTTTCACCCCAACCCCACCCATCCCCAAAAAAGAAAAAAAAAAAAAAAAAAAAACCAAGTGGGACAACATTATGTAAAACGAACAGATTGCTTGAACCCTCCAATTTCTTCATTTCCACAATATTTTCTATCCAGAGTGTAAAGAATTTAAAATTTTAAAAACTTTAAATTGTCGTCTGAAATTACTTTCACTTTTTAGCAGTCTAAAATTTTGGTGTCTGGGTTGTCTGGCAAAAGATTATACACAAGGTAAATCCTGTTTGGACTGATATTCAAGATATTTTATAAAGTATATTTGAATTAAATTAGATAAATATTCGTTTAAGTGCACGTGTATTTGTACACCATCAAACAACCAAATTAAATATCAAATATATTATTATTCACTTCCTAGTTATTAAACGAAATTATCACTTCTGCTTTACTCGCATCCGTGCAATATAGGCGACCTATGTGTTCGTCTATGGTGTGCCTACGTGCACAGGCACTTGGATGTAGGAATTATCAATAACTTACAGAAATATATCTCTTTATGATAAATATACTTAAGGTAGTAGAGTCGCATTTTCGAAGTAATGTATGTTTAAACTTATAAGCAACTCTAGTTGCCTTACGCGTAATGTTTGACTCGTAGAACTACGTAACTTAAAACTTAAACTTAAAAAATAGCTGTACATTATTGTGTATATGTATTATAAAGAAATATATTTTTGTAATTTGTTATAAATACCTTAATCCAAGTACCTACGTTTAGTAAAACAATTTAGCAGAATTTTATTCAGGTGTTCGAGACTAACTTGTTTAAGGGTACAATTTTATCAAAAACGGTGTGCTAAGTCCGAAAATACAAGTATTTCAAAAATCTGGACGTGTAAAAAGGCACTGTACGCAGAGAGCTGAATCTTATCCTCTATGGATTTATGTGCTTGAAAATGAATTTTGACTAGAGCAATACTCGTTTTAACAAAATAATTTAATCGCATTCAGAGCAGTTCTTTGATAAACAAGAAAGGCGCTTGCAGAGAATCGTACATAGTCTGCCCCGGAGAAGCAACAACTGCGATTAATTTGCGTTAAAAAAACTTAGAGAGGCAATTACTATAACCCATTGAAAACCGTTCACTGACTAGCATAGTCGATGTACGTTGATAATTGTGTTGTTTGCTCGTTAAAAAGTAAAACATCAATTGTGACTTATCTTAAAATCTTCATGACCCGATATTATAATTACTTTCATTCACGAGTGATATCTGATTCATATCTCATGATCTTTAAATCATTAGGAATTCATATCTTATGACATTTATATATTAAGCTTAAACGAATATTGTGTATCTAAGACACAAAGCTATATAACCCATAAACGATAAACTTTGTCTTATAATTCTAAAATAGTAAAAACTGGAGGTACATTTTCTAGACATCATGACATTCAACAAATAGATATCTATAAGTAATGGTAGAATAAATACCGAAATAATCTGTAGCCTTGGTGTAAGGAGAGAGCTGTAAACCTGTGTTTAAACTATAATAGTCTTAGAGTATAGTTTACCGATTTTTTCCAATTGCAATATACTTAAATTTCAAATATACTGAGATAGAGAAAGATAGAGAGGGAGAGAGGGAGAGAGAGAGAGAGAGAGAGAGAGAGAGAGAGAGAAAGAGAGATAGAGAGAGATGAAGACGTGCAGCGGATTCATATATATTATGTGATTTCTTTTTTCGGTTCATATCTCCATGAAAACAAAAAATATCCTCTCCATTTCTTATAATTTAATAGCATCGAACGAAAAAAAACAAAAACTTTACAAATGTTGATACCTTTTTATATGGGACTATTTTGTTCGAAAGCATACAAAAATCGCTGCGTTTTCAAAATTTTGTTCGTGGAGTTATGAATAATTTTTTCGACCAATCAGAACGCTGGCTTTTGATAGACGAAACTAAAAATTAAATTATGTACACATGATTTTGTTTTTTTGAATGGGGTTTAACGCCGCTTTCAACAATCTTTCAGTTATATCGCGGCGGCTGGAGCACCTAACAATGGAATCCCGGTATTTCTCACACCGGTACTACCATTTCATCCTTTCCTAGCCTCCAGCTGCTATCCAACATAGGTCTACGATTATCGACCCATGCATTGGTGAGAGACAACTAGTCGGAAAGGATGAGTGCCGCCGTCGCCGATCGAACCAGGGGCCTTTAGATTTACTGTCTGACGCGCTACCAACTGCGCTATGACGGCGGCTTATGTACACATGAACAGATGGTTTCGCGATGGAATTTCGCTACAGAAAATTGGAGAAAAGATGCGTACGCATCCGTAAATATTGCAGCGTAAATAATTATCGCGATGGTAGAGGACACCAAAGTCTAAAGACATTTTTTTCTAGAGGAAAGGTTTGAGAGCTGCAGACAAAGATGGCAGTCTTTTGGATGTATTGATAATTTTAAGAGAGTAATTTTGTTGAAATGTCTGTTTATTTTTTGTTATAATCAGTTAATAAGTCCCATCTTGTGAAAAAGAAGGAAATATTCTGAAAAAAACCACGTTTGAAACCTGCAAAACGAAAAGGGTACTTACTCCTTAAAAATGGTAAACTAGGGAGTTGGGCGTTTTGAACAGAACTCGGTATAAATCTGAACCTGCAATGCTCTTACAATATATATGTTGGCTAGAGTACGGCGTTTTTAATTGGTTGGTTTTAACGCCACTTTCAACAGTATTTCAGCCATATCGAGGGGGCTGGAGCACCTAACCTTGGTTTCCTGGTATTTCTCACACCGGTAAAAACACCATATCCTTTCCGAGCCTCCAGCTGCTCATCCAACTTAGACTTACGATTATCCAGTCATTGATGGGAGACAATTGTCGGAAAGGATATTTGCCGCCGCCTGGGATCGAACCCAGGGCCCCGTGGCCACCTATTTCAATTGAAAGGTTCCGTTTTCTCCGCTTATAACCGAAAGCTCGAAAATGTCTGCGTATGATCGCACACGCTAACATAAGAATCTGATTACGCATATAGGTAAACCATTATTCCCTTGTTTTGATGCTTATAGACTCCTCCATGTCGACAAATGCCCAAAATAACTTGAAAGAGTAATATTTCATTCTCAAAAATATAGACAGAACCGTTGCAAATATAAAACATTGCTTTGACATTTGTGTGTTGCAAACTGAAATTGAAACGGAAGTCTAGTCTTGATATATGGTCGTTTGGCGATAAAAATGTCGTAACTGCAGCTTTATTCAAGCTGTAGCTACGGCCTTTTGCAAGCCCAACCACGGTATATTAAATGTTGAAATTTAAGAAGAAAATAAGCTGTCACGAACTGTGGCCTTTCGTTCACAAAATAGATATCTTTGTCTGGCCTCCTCTTAGAGCTTTATTTATTTTTCGTCAGAAATTAATAAACTATTTACACCTTTAGCAGATAGTGCAGCCCAGTGATCATCATTTAAAAGGAGTGGTTTCCATCTTCGGGGATCGGAGGGGGGTTATTGTAATGGGTTACTGAGGTATCTCCTTATGACTAGTTTTCTGTGAATCACGTGATAATCATTGCTAGTTCACAATTTATTGAAGGGGTATTTTCTGGTGTCTTTCAGACGTTAATGAAAATTCATAAAGGTGTGGTTGTTTATATAATTTGTTTTTCTGCGTATAAAATGACACTGCGTCAATCTTTGGTCATATATCAAAGGCCGTGTTAGTCGGAACATATCAGATTATCTGAATTATAGCAACGGTCGTTTAAGAGATTTGTTACTAATACTACAAACAGCATTTGCAATTGCGCGCCCCGCTTTTCAAAAGGTAAGTCAAACAAAGAATGTCCTATTATATATGATTGATGTAATAGATATGAAAAAGGAAGTCAGTCCGGTTCTTTTGATAATGTTCAAGCAAAAGTTGTTTCTATGACATTTTGAGATTTGTGTGCTGCGTTTTACGCAACACATATATTGCCTACGTCATAGACGATCGCTGTTATTCATGTGTGTATTTCCGTTTATTTATCGTCGCTACCGTAGCACATGCCCATATGAGCGACGCCCCTAGAAGACGGTTAGTTGTTACGGGGGATAGTGCAAGGATACAGGACGAAACTACTGAGAGTCCCGCCTGGTTCTTTAACGTGCTCGATGGATAGCATCGTCACACGGGGCCTCGGTTTAACGTCTCATCCGAAAGACAATTAGTAAGTTACTTGATATGGTCAGCCCAGGGCTCGAACCCGTGATCTTGAGGTTTGAAGTCAAGTGCTCTACCAACTGAGCTAATCGGGCTGACAGCTGTTATTCATGGATGTAATTGCGTCGGATATACTAGTAGGTGACAATAGGTCGGTATTTAACCTACACCTGAACAACAAAATTTAGACTTGACCAAATCAAAAAAATATGCAGACAACAATTATCAAGTAAATGAAAGTCTCTTATTGTAGAAAAAATTGTGGACAATGGCGAAATTGCTTGTTACAAGCAATTTCTTCATTTTCCACAATGTTTTCAAAACACGTTTGCTTGAGGGCGGTATTGTGTTTGAATGGGTTAAGTAGCAAAGATATTTGTTTGTTTGAATGGGGTTTAACGCCGCTTTCAACAATCTTTCAGTTAAATCGCGGCGGCTGGAGCACCTAACAATGGAATCCTGATATTTCTCACACCAGTACCACCACTACATCCCTTCCTAGCTTCCAGCTGCTATCCCACATAGAGCAAAACTATATAAAGATCGTCAAACTGAGGTAAAAGATGTTCAACCCCGGATCAACCATAGACTTTTGCTTCCCAAGCTAATGATACTGCGGTTGAACACGGTGATCCCTGATTTAATATAGGAATAAAGAAGAAAATCTTTGTAAATCTTCTCCCAAACAATAAGGCCTAGAGCTTTAATGTTTTGCATTTATCGTCATCTGTTTACCCTCTATCAAAATACTCCAAAGAATTATCGTACTCTGAAAATTAGCCCTTTTTCTGTGTGATCCCTGATTAAATATAGAAATAAAGGAGGATATTTTTGAAAATCTTCTTCTCCCAAACCACCAAGCCTAGAGCTTTTATATTTGGTACGCATCAATACCTATTGATCCTCTACATACTTCAAAGAATTAACGTACTTAGGAAATTAGCGCTATATGGACATTACTTCGGTATACTAGAATTAAAGGTGAATTTTAAAAAAAAAATCTTCTCCAAATAGTTAGGCGTAGAGATTTGATATTTTGTAAAGAGCATAAAGACTAGAGCCGTCATACTCAGAGGAGCGATATAGGACCATCATTGACCTCTTGTCTTCTCAGCGTTTAATGGTTCTTCTCGTGAAGATTAGAAACTTTTTTTTTCAGGCAGTGTGAAAGTTTTGATAGCCACTAAAATAAACCTATGACATCTGTTTATTTCGTATATTATATCGTATTCTATATACTGAATATAGAACAGCCTTTCTTTTTATTTCTCTTCGAATATATAGAGGCAGCAAACCAATGAGTATTCCTGGTCATAACACTAGCCATACAATAGGTCACCTACAATTGTCTACACCGTTATATGCCAGCTGTTACATGAAGGCTGATCATGCATTTATATAAATTGTTTGATAAATCAAAGGAATAGTGCCCTACATCTTATAAACAATTTGAAATTGTCGCAACGACCACTTGTAAAAACAACGTTTTACATATCAGGTATTATGTTATGTTATGTTATGGTCTTCAACTAACTGAGGTAGCTAGCGGTCAATTACCTATACACACGTCCTAACTACTGATCAAAACAAAAGAAAACAAACAAAAGAAAACAAAAACAACAACAAAAAACAAAAATAAAAAACAACAACAACAACAACAAAAAAAAAAAACAAAAAACATTGCAATAATGACAAGATAAAGTCCTTGTGATTGAACAAAGAGTCGCACTGTTGCCAGCCATTTCGCTTCGTTTGCGTTTTCGATAGCGTTGTAATTGGCTTTAACGTTAGTTATATATATATGTGTGTGTGTTTATTTGTTATATTTACTTATAACTGGGCACGCGTATTCAACATAACAAAAGCAATCATTACTATCAGAGGGGATGGCGTAACGTTGTTTCGATATGAAGTTTAGGAGGTTCTTAACCCATTAACAGACGGTAACATATTACACTGGTCAAAATTGAAGGAATTTCAAACGACAATTTAAAGTCTATGTAACTGTAGATTTTTCCAACTTTTTTTAGAAAGAAAACATTGTGTAAAATGAAAAAAAATGTTTGTTACAAGAACATTCTTCATTTTACAAAATAAGTTTTCATTTGTTTCTCTTCATGAGTGTCCAAAAGCGATATTGAGTAAGAATAGGTTAAAGAAATAAGAGGGTCATCGGCCCTGGAGTGCTCACCCGAGATAAAGGCTCTTCTTCTTTCAACAGTCTAATTAAATGTTAAGGATAGGATTATGACACCGGAGTTTTAACGGATTTCAATTCTTTTAGCTATTTTGGAAGGGGGCCGCCTAATGAACATTTCTACAAATTTCGTTGAAATTAGCCCACTGGCTAAAGAAGAGGTTCAATTTAAAAATCATTCTTTGTTTCTATACAGAACCGGCTCCGCTCCTTTGGCCCCTAGGGTAATGGTTTTAGCTGATTTGAAAGGGTCCTTTATACTGATGGTCATGCAAAATATCAAAGCTCCAGCTTTCTTGGTCAGGAGATGAAGATTTTAGTTTCTTTTTAAAATTTACTCTTTTGGCCATGGCAACCATAGACTTCAACAAATTTCTTTTCTTTAAGCTATTTTTGAAGGTTGAGTCAAATAAAGAACATTTCTGCCAAATTTTGTTGTAATTGGCCCTGTGGCTTGGGAGGAGATGTTGTTTAAAGACATTATTGACGGACGCCAGACGACAACGCCGGACGCCGGACGAAGGGTGATAATAGTATCATAATTGAGCATTTTGTGCTCAGGTGAGCTAAAAGAGTTGGATAGAATTTGACATTTTTTTTCGCGTACTTTTCTATCGGAGTATTAACACGACCAACATCCATAAGTGGCCAAATAATGACAGATCTGTATATTGGTCTGTATAAGGATTTACCCTTTCCTAAAAAGTCCTTGGATTTTACGTCCCATTTATTTTATACTTCAAAGAAATATTGTGGAAAAGGAAAAAAATACTTGAAACAACATAGGATTGTTTCTTTTCAAATTGCTCCTATTTTTCATTGCCTTGGTTGACTTATTGATTGAATGGGTTCAGCGCCACTTTTAACAACATTTCAGTCATATCGCGGCGGATGGAGCACCTAACCATGGTACCTAGCCTGGTATTTCTGGCACTGGTACTACCACTAAATCTCCCTGGAGCCTCCTACTGCTCATCCAACATAGGTTTACGATTGTCCTCCCATTGTCAGGAGGCATATGTCGGAAAGGATATTCGCCGCGGCCGGGATCGAAACCTAGTCCCCATGACTAGGAGTCCTGCGCCCTTCAACTGCGCTGTGGCCGCGGCCCCTCTTCCAATATGGACCGGTCCAAAACATCGAAATACGAAAAAGGGTAAACAGATTTGAATGTCACAAGATAACGTAATCCTTCACATGTCTATATATCATTTTATCATTTAATGCGCCCTTTGTCGACGACAAAAGAGAAGTGCACCCCAGTGTTAGAGATATCTCGGTTACCTACTTATAGAAGAATGCTAGGCGTGTTATTATTGCATGTTTAAATGAAGTATCTTTTGACAACTCTTTTCGCCATTCAAAAATCTTGTTTTTTGAATCCATATTTCATAAGCTCTAGATGAAATGTGATTTTCGTTAAAATTTTAATCAAAATGATGATAACGACTTTGTTTAATGAGGCTGCACATTTGGTTGTCTATTCTTCCATGAAAGCTTCTTAAATATGTATGCATAGAAATTAGAAATATTATAAACAACAACCATCCAAAGATTTTCCCATGTCAGTTTCATATATAATAATGCTTGACATATATGTGAAACAATCATTATTGTTTCAATCTAAAAAACACACTAACCTCACTGTATAAATACGCAAAGCGGATTAATAAATAAGTGTGATTAGTATTTTCGTTTAATGGCTTCATAAAAACAAAATATATTCTCTTTATTTCATGACATCAAGCGATAAAAGCAAATATTTTACAAATGCTGACACCTTTTTGATGGAACTATTTTGTGCGCAAGCATACAAAATCGATGAGTGCTCAAAGGTTTGTTAATGGAGTTATGCATTTTTATTTCTTTCTTTTTTTTTTTCGGTCAATCAGAACGCTCGTATATGAAAGAAGAAACCAAAAATTAAATTTAGAAGATGATAAATAATCACAAATACTAGAAGTATATTTTGATAGATATGCTAATAGTTGAAGGAAAAGGCATGCTTCTATCATTTCCTTATTTTATTGATCACAACGCAAAATTGAAATTGATCTTTTGGCTCAATTCTGAATAGATGGGAATAGCTATTGAAACATTATTTTGCACAAAATGAGTTCGAGTATACGAGTTTAAATAATGGGATACAAGATACCCACATGGGATTTTAGGGATCATATTTTGATATTTAGCCCACATTGGACCCATAATGATAGATGATAGGAAAAAATGCAAATTAGATCAAAGGAGAATTCTTAATTCCAGTCTCTGTCGTCGTTGTTATTTCTCGAATAATTTTCTTTGGACCATGAAATAGATAAACGTTTTATTAAACGTGAATTTGGGTCCAATATTATTTAAAAGTCAACAAACAAAACTTAGATGATAGAAAATTGAACGGTGTTAACAGTGGAGTTTCAAAGAGAACTTTTGATTTTAATTCGTGTGGGATTCCAAGTATCTAGATATAGTTTGCATCTAATATTTTTTTAAATTATCAACTCAGATATAGCGCAGTAGCATTTTTTTTCTTTTTCTATTTTTTTTTTTATTTTATTTATTTATTTATTTTTTTTAAGGACAAAATCGGATTTTCATTCGTTTTCGCGCCATGTCTTTTATTTCTGTACTTATATTCTTGTTTTCATGCTATTTGTGTTTTATTAATAATACTGTAATTCTGTAATATTTTATATAGGTTTGTATCCCATTGTCTAAACCTGTTTCATTAATAGACTGTATATTGATTTTTGTATGCATGTCCAACTTGTTACCAATGACTATGCTAATGTCTATCTTTGAATCAGTTGACATGGTAACGCCAGTATGGGTCCCAAATGTTTCCCTTATAGTATAATAATAAAGTTAACGATAAGTGTCAGAAATGGGTATGTTCTTGCCTGTATTGATAAAAAACGAGATCCATATAGGATGCCCACATGGATCCCATATACATCTCGGTTACACATCCCATCTGGGTCCCAGATAGGCATTAGACCCATATAGATTCTCCAATCGGTCTTATATTGGTCCCTAAGGTTTTGCTGCCAGGGTGGCTGAATGATTTGGGAAAAATCAAGTTTTGGCATTGGAATAAGTAAAGATATTTTGTTGTGTGTACGAGAAGGCTTCTTTAAGGTACTTTGGGGTCGTATCACCCTGAGATGCTTTTTACATAAGAATAACCTTCTTATAATAACCCCACCACTAAATTTCATCGATCCCAGTTTTTGAAAGAGTAATTCTGCTGGAGATTCAACTGGTTCATCAAGGTTATGCAGGCTGTACGTTTCGGCGCCATAGGGCATCGTTAAAAAGATAGTTATTACAGTTTTCCCAAAGGGTGCTACAATGATCTAAAGGGTAATATATATGCATTGAAATAAAGCTTGCGAACATCAAAGCTCGGGAATTCCCTTATTCTCAACAAAAGATGCAAAAGTGAGTTACATTTTACCAATCAAATTTTAGGAGCAACCTTTCATTTGAAAGTTCTCTCATTGCAATTGTTAATAATTGGATTTCTGAGATGAAAAGATTCGTTATCAAGGAAAACCTGCCTAGATGTAAAAGAAAAAGGTTTCACTTTTTTTCAAATTTTAGTATAATCTATATTTCTGATTCAAAAATATTGAACTAAATGTGCTTGTGAAAAACCATGTCCGCTTAACAGTCTCTTATTCCGGATATAAAACATCGGTAAGGTAAGTGACCTTGACCTTGATGTCTGACCTAAACCTTACAACCAACTGATGGAAGGAACCAATGTCCAAAGTAAGAGCACTTATCTTCAACGGTAAAGTGTTAAATTTTTGCGTTAAGTTGACTTTTATAAGTGACGTTGGCCTTGATAGATGACATTGACCTTACAAAGAAATAATGCCTTTCTATGACGACCCATTGACCGAATATGAGTCATGTATTTTGAACGGCCATAAAAAACAGCAAAACGTTAAGTTTTAGCGTAAAGTTTACTTTCGCGGACAGTCAGACGTACAAGCAGACAGTTGGACATCGATTAATTAATATACCCCCCGATCTTATCAATGCGCGGCATATAAAAGTCAGTTTCTTTAATGTGACAAATTTAAAAATGTTTAGTACATCAAACCATTAACAGACGACAAAATTTAGACTGGGACAATTTTAGTTGATTATTGTTATTGCTATTATTATTATTTTGTTAATCTGTACTTTGGGGTAGAAAACATTGAAGATAAATGAGAAATTGCTCGTAATAAGTAAATCATTAATGTCAATATTGTCAAAACCTTTCTTTTTTTTTTCGGGAGCGAAGCAATAATCAGACAACTATGACGTCATCAAAACATCGGAATTTTCGAACGTCGTAAAGTAGCGTCATTTTGACAGTTCTTCTTGAAAAACGGAATAATAACAATACGCTTGTTGAAGCAAGATTTATCCTGTCACCCGAGGCGCGTTCTTTTCGTCGAGTTGAAAAATCCCGCTAAATAAGATTTTTGAGACGTGTTACAGAACGATTTTTGTTATTTTGAGTGAAAATATTCGACGTCGTCAAGGCTACTCGTTTAAGCCAATGCTGAGTATGCTTAAATTCCTCATTAAGAATTCTTAAGATTCTTATTTAGCGGCTAAAAAATCTTAATCTAAAGAACGCTTTATCTTAAAAATCTAAATAAGAATCTTAAGAATCTTGACGAAAAGAACGCACCTCTGCTATAAATACTGCCTAATAAATGGGGTATGATAAACTTGTTGATATCAGGTCACATGGTCACGTGATAAGCTTTATCATGTCACTTGATCACGTGACCGACCGGAACTATTTTTGCTGTAGTAGGGGTGCTTTCTAAAGCTCACTTTTAAGCAATAAATGTTTATATCTTCGGCTAAAAGTTATGTCCAAATAAAAACATTATACTCGACTCTCAACTTTCATCGATCGAATTATACATCGGTGACGTGTAGATGACGCAATACATGACGCAGGCATTGTTTATAAATGATTTCATGGACTTCAGAAAGCAGGATTTTAAAACATAAAAGGATTTAGGGGATTAAGCAATGATATTATTTGAGAGGGGATGGTTTTAGAAGTCGCGGCTAGGTAACTAATCTCAAGCCTTGTCCATCCTGTGATTTTCTATCAGGGTGGCAATGACTTTGAGCTTATCAACGAATCAGAAAATCTTCGTCACGTTAGTTGAGTGATCGATAAGATCGACAAATCTAGGCAAATCATATTCGATGATCAAGGTATGTCTTTGTTGTTTAAGGTTTAAGTTATAGATGTTCTTGTTATTCGTTCTTATTATGTCTATTCTAAATTTAATTGTGCGAGTTTTTCAAATGTCGACCCCGATGTCCTCACCTCGGCTGGGTCAAATCACCATGTTTGGCGGAGAGAGGTTAACTCACATTTACTTATCATGGACATTTTTCAGTCGAATTCATTTTTAAAGATGGTAACAGGATAAATAGAAAAAATGGTGCACCTTCTGCTCACCAGATAAATTCCTACGCCTTGCCCGATAAACTTTTCCATATCAAGACACCAACCATCTATTCTCTATATATTGATTTTATCAAAACTTTTGGCTTACTTAATCGTTCATTATTTTTGAGAAACTTGTATATCACAAATTATCTGACCTTGTTTTTCAAAAAACGGTTTGCATATCGGGATAATTATCAGACTCTCAAAGAAGTTAGCAGGTACCCATGAGGATCTGTTCTTGGTTCTCTCTTTTATATATATCAATGATTGGGTTCGATCTTCGGCCGCGAAACATACCCTTGCCGACATTTGTCTCTCATCGATTGGTGGATAATCGTAAACCTAATTTGGATAGCAGCTGGAGGCTAGGAAAGGATGAAATGGTGGTACTGGTGCAAGATGGTGCAAGATATACCAAGAATACATTGTTAGATACTCCAGCTGCCGCCATATGGCTGAAAAATTGTTAAAATCGGCGTTAAATCCCATTCAACAATCAAATATATCAATGATCTACCTCTTCACTTTAAAAATGAAAATACAGACAGATTTGCTGACGATACTTCGATATCAGTTGTTGGAAACTCAGTAAATGATCTGTGTCGTGCACTTCAAACTAAACTCCAGTCAATAAGTAAATACAGGCTTCGTATTATCACTACAACAGGACCTTTAATATAGATAATATAAAGGCAATCTACATGTTTTCATTACTAAGTACACCGAAAATGTAATAGACTGATTAGACCTGAAAATCAAACTCCAAGGCCGAAGCAATGTGTATACACATGCAGAAAAAAATACTCGGAATTTGTGTAGATATTACTATAAACTGGGGAGCCCATGCATGCTCAAAGAGGGATTGGTAGGTGTTTCACTAGAAAGTGTAAGAGTTATGCAACTTCCAAAATATAAGACGGATTGATAGCTCCTGATTAGATTAAATATGACACGGATCGATGATTATCACGCTGTGAGAATTTAAGCACGGCAAAAAGAAAAGGGGCGGTTTGTTAATTATCAAACTTTAAACGTTATGATATTGACTCCTTAACGTATATTTAACGTAAAGATATGGAACGTTTTGATAAGTAAAATATTTTAAGAGAAATACCTCTGTCAATATTTGGGGCGGATTTGACAAGTATTGAGAAATCAAGTGTTATGGCATGGACAAAAACGCGTTTGAGCGTTATATCCCGAGCCGAAATATCGGGGAGATGGATTAGCATTATACTTTTAGTGTTATGTCACGAGCAAAAAGGCGCGACTAAAGGATATTTGTCACAAGCAGTTATATGTAACGGAATGACTGGCATAAACGTGAAGTGTTGAGCACCGGTCAAAAATCGTGGGCGATAGGAAAATATAAAATTTTAATCGTCAAGGCCCAGATTTGTGGCGGATTCACAGGTATTTATAACTTTAGTGTAATGCCACGCACAAATTTTAGTAACGTTTTGAAAGTATCATACTCAAAATGTTATTCTCCGGCAAAATGCTTGACGTATTGATAGTTATACACTTTAAGAGGTATGAAAGAAAAGACTTGTACATGTTTCGACGTACGTATTAATGTTTAAGAGATTTGACAAGGAAAAAATGGACGGATTGATAAATTTTACTCTTAACGACCATTCTTTCCAAATCTCACTCTTTTACAGGTATGGTCACCGTTTCGGTTGATAGTTGTTGACAGCTTTGCAAGTAATGTACTATCTTGAATATTGTTCATGCTACATTGCTATGGAAATGGTTGAAATATCCGTTTTTATACAAAAACGACCCTTTGTCACATGTATTTTCTGACTTTTGATTACTTTCATTTCCACGAATTGTCGTCAAAAGCAAAAAAATTAATTGTCTATCTTCTATAAAAAGAAAAAATGGGAATGGGATTTGCTTAAATAAGTATGTAAACTTTCGGGCGAAAACAGGCTGGAATCCAAAAAAGTGAAAATCTATTACCTATATCTATTAAAAAAAAGTTAAGTTTTAAAATAGCCAAATGTTCATATCATTAAAGTCAATATGGGCTGGGCTTATATCTCAGTTTCTAAAGGACAGAGTTTTATGAAATTTGTTGGATACTTTCAGTACCAGTCAGTTATCGAGCCTTCGAAAAAATTATATCAAATAATTCAAAAAAAATAAAATCGCATCCATTTTCAAAACATCTACCAGAATAAGAAATTAAAGCTGGGATCAGATTTATGATGATGGGGTCATATGTGACGGCTATCGTCACAATAAGGACTATTATCGCATTTTTTCGCTTTTCTCTGTGTCAAGTCCAACTACATCTATAATTTACAAACACCTTTCTTCGTATGAATGCTCCTTATATGAAGGTTATTTGAAACTCTGTGTGGAGACGACATCAATTTTTAGAGTGCCCAAAAGTACCATTAGACGTTCATGTGATCACTGTGCAGGAAGACTGATCTTTAGGGTCTTTGATGTCAAAGCATAATCATCAGAGACTTATTAACCCACTCCAACACAACACAATTTTAGACTAGTCCAAATTGAAAGAGACTGCAGAAAACAATTTCAAGTTGATGGAATTTTCATTGTTTTCATCTTTTGGGGAATAGAAAACATGGTGAAAAATGAAAAAATTGGTTGATACAAGCAATTTATTCATTTTCCACTAAGTTTTCTAAAGCCTTTTTCTTGAGGGGCGTAAAGAAGAGGGATTGTGTTTGATTGTATGGGAATGGGTTAAAGATATTATCCACGGCTTTATGTTTAGATTAAAACAATATCCGAACGTGAACGAATAGCGGCGAATACAAAATATAGAATGATGAATTGAAAAATAAAACACTGTGTGAGAATAAATAAATGTTAAACGTATTAATTACAGCGGTACCTTGAACAAAATTGAAACCCGTCAAGAGAAAAAGGAGATCTTGGGCAATGCTTTAATTAACCTGCATTCCAACTCAAGCCCTCCTTTTTACGCATATCCAAAAAAAGGCTTTGGAAAACATTGTGGACAATGAAGAAATTGCTTGTCACAAGCAATTTCTTCATTGTCCACAATGTTTTCTATCCAAAAAGATGAAAAAAATTAAAATCCAATCAACTTGAAATTGTCTGACGCGAAATGAGCAAGCTGATCAAAGTCGAAACTTTTTATAATTGATTTATTTATTTTTGCATAAACTGCCTCTGACTGCTCTAATTAAGAAATGGTTTGCTCTGGTACTTTTCCACAAGGTTACAGATTTTGGCTGATTTTTCACCTTTAAGAGAAGTACCAGGTGTGTATGAATAAAAAGGAAAATATATTGAACTTTTAGTGATACATCATTGGTAAACCCCTGTATAACACGCGAATAAAACACGATTTATGATCTATCGTTCTATGTTCTAATCCTTGTTAATGACATATTAAGCGTTGACATACTTCATCTTTGTTTAAAGGCGCGATAAAACATCGTTACAACCACATTTAACTGTTTTATTTATTGCAGTTCATATCGACAAGATCAATAGTTTGTGCCGTTTTATTTAAACATGTGTACTACGAACGAAAGGAAGCTAACACAATTATAATAAAATAACGATGGAAATTACTGTTGAGCTTGCAAAGCATCATGGTTAAAAGGAACGTGTTGGGTTGACTGTTTTAGCTACAATAGGACAACAGCATAGGCAATGTAATCTAACGAAATAAGAATTCTAGCGATAACAATATAAAATTTTAACGATACTTTTATAAATAGCTCTGTAAAGGGCAAGACCCTCTATTTAATTCGGGCTACTAAAATACATTTGTAACATAACTCTGAACATAATCATGACTTTTTGTAAAAATGATATCATCGTTTTTTCTCAATCATAGAAAACTCTTACGTACAAGCCTTAAACAAACGTAAACCCTACTAAATTCGGATAAACGTTCAAATTAAAACTAAAGGAGACGTACTGTGTAGAACTGACTAGGAACCGCGAAAACTGTCCTCATTTACCCACACTCGATAAACTCGTGCGAAAATCTGTATTTGTTTTATCGTAAATCTGCTATACTTCGTACCATAGAGAACTAATAAATACCGTATCACCACCATATCAGGCATTTAATAAAAAAAAAAAAAAAAAAAATCATGTGAGATGTATACTAGATCTACTATAAATATTTTGTATCTTACACTGTTAAGCACACTATCACATATGACAGTGCTCAGTGACGTCATTTCCTGCTAGAACGACGTCATTCCGACATGTTAAGTTAATAAAAACGTACAAAAAGTATAATCGTTGGTTTTTGGACAAGTTCGTAAGAAATTTTTACTTTGAACTCCCCAAAATGAGTAGATTTATAATAAATGGAATCGAAACCGGAGTCGAAATATCAAAATTTCACACGCGACGAGAGTCCAATAGACGTATTTGTATCAAATCTACACCAAAGTATTCAACTTATTAAATTTGTTTATAAAAGATTAAACAAAAACCTCACGGAACTCGTCTTATGACCCTAATAACGTTAATCGGGGGGGGGGGGGGGCGACGCCATTTTAGCAGGAAAAGGACACCATCTAGCCATATCCGTGACAGTTCAGTTCATGTTTGGTACATTTTTATTCTGCTGAGTGCGATTTTGCAATGAATGTAACTTTTCTTCAAAGGAAAAGTAGTAGATTCAAAACCTTATATTTTCTCTATTGCTTTTCAGTTAACACATTTCATCGTTAATATTGATGCTTGTCAAATGTGTGAAAATAGCAATGACTTTAAACGTTCCCCTCAATCAAACGAAATATTAATCACTACAGTATTAACCCTTGTCATGCTGAACCCGGAATATTTCGGTTTGGCAGGAGATGTAGGCAAAGATCAGCCTGCACATAAGTGCAGTCTGATATTGGTCTACACATCCTGCCTGTAATTTTCCAGCCAGATCTTTTTAAGAAATTTATGTCCAAAATAAATATTGATTTTTGAAAAAGTTCTATCAGTGATTTCAGCCAGTTGAATTTTTCGCAGAACAGAACAGAACATATCTTTTATTTAGTAATTTAGTAAGGTAATCTATACAGCATGACAAGGGTTAAGTGATTATGGGTCCATTTTAGGTGACATTTCTGTATTCTTCTAGTGCGAAAAATTCTATGAGTAAAAGAATCTTGATCGTCGGTAGCGGTCAATGAATTTATTATATAACGGATCTTCTATGAAGTGAACTATTTTGTGCGGAAGTATACAAAATGGCTGCGTACTCAAAATTTTGTTCATGGAGGTATGAATTAAATTTTTCGACCAATCAGATCGCTCGTTTTTGATAGACGAAACTAACAATTAAATTATTCCTCATTTAAAATAAAAGGCATAAAAGCACTGGAATCACTAGTCAAGAGTGAAAATTAATTTTGAAAATTGATTTCATAAACGACTTTGGGTTGAAGGAAACAAGCAGGAGATGTAGACTAAGATCGGACTGCACAGATCTTTGTCTTTACCTCCTGCCAAAACAGATTAAATATTCCGGTTTCAGCATGACAAGGGTCAAAATAGCTTAAATTGCACGACTGGCACGCGTTGGTTGGATTGATTGATTGAATTGGGTTTAACGCCGCTTTTAACAGTATTTCAGTCATATCGTGGCGGCTGGAGCACTTACAATTGATTCCTGGTATTTCTTACACCAGTACTACCACCACATCCTTTTCTAGCCACCAGCTGCTATCCCACTTTACGATTATCCGACCATTGGTGAGAGACAAATGTCAGAAAGAATATGTGCCGCCGCCGTGGATCGAACCCATGACATCCCATAATTGCATATGCCTCCGAGAGGTCTGCCCTAAGACATTAAAAGTAAAGCGTAAGATAAGTCTGCTTACTGGGTTATATTTTACTCTACTGATTTCGTTAATACTTGATTATAACGTATATCAAAATTTGTGACAAACTCTGGACATTTATTGGGACTGATTAAAATGAAACATCTGCGACGAAATTTCCTATAATGAGTACCTAGATGTTGAATAAGATATAAGCTAAAACAAGCTTCGTAGACGTTGCAATTAAAGATTTGAAAGGAAAAAAATCTTTGAATTTCTTTTACGAGGTTTGGAGTGGTTTGACACAGTGACAAACGACAAAAGTTTATACTGGCCCCAAAATTCAAAGAACTTTCAAACGACGTTTCAAATGGGGCTGAAATTGGAACATAAGTACCAAATAAGGTAGGAAAAACGTTTTGAGAACAGGAGAAAATGCTTGTTACACACACAAATTCTCTTTTACAATCAAAGCTTTCCGTGGTCATATTTCTTGAGAGTGCCTGATAGCGGCATTGAGTGGTAATGGGTTAACTCTGCGCTTTGAATACTCGACCAAGTAAGAATTTCAAAGGCGGTATCAATAGAACGAGGGGTGTTCCGGATATTAGCGTACAAACGAAATAAAGCTAAATAAATGGAGCCTTAAACCTAATGAGAGTGTAGCTTTACATCTACTGAACCCATAACCAGACAACAAATTTTTACACGAAATTTCAAATTGCGCCTTTTTCAAAATGTATTTCATGACTCTATATTTCTAGGCTCAAGAAGGTTATTGTGAGGTAATTGATTAAAGGGCATTCCCAATTTCATTGAAAGGTACATACGCATAATAAATCCACATGCATCATTTTGTTAGAGCTATATTTCCCCAAAATTAAAACTTCAAAAGGTCGTATCAACGTATTATTAACGAAACACGCTGGTATAAATCAAAGAATCAATCGAATAATCCAACCACTCATTTAGACCGGAAGTGAACGTTGAACCCCGACATTGGCCGACATTAATGTGAAGCAATATTTTTGATTTGGCTACCTAAACGCCGTAATTACAGTCTATTCAAGTTGTAGTTAGGACATTTAGGTCAACCAACCACTTTACATTTTTAACACTGCACTTTCAATATTTTTACAAAATTACGCCGTTTGACGTATTCCCACACAATGACGCTTTTAAACACCCCTCTATATAAAGGCTTTTGAAAACATTGTGGAAAATGAAGAAGTTGCTTGATACAAGCAATTTCTTCATTTTCCACAATGTTTTCCAACCCAAACCAAAAGAAATTTGGAATTTCATCAACCTGAAATCGTCGTTTGCAAAATCTTTCAATTTGGACGAGTCTATGATTTTCTCATGTGGGAATGGGTTAATATCATAGTGTAACTTCCTGTCAGTGTAAATAATTTGATTGGTTGGTTGATTCCATGATTAACTGCCGCGATTGGTCAATTATAAATGCCTCCTCATTTCAGAAGTTCTTCTTGTTTCATAAGATTAGTGTTATTTATCATGAGTTTTATTTCAAAACCAAAATAAATGCGTGATACCATTAGGGCAATCGTAGACTAATCTGTTAATTTTTAAAGCTAGGGTCGAGAGAACGATGGTTTTAACCGAAGAGAGCGCTGTTGATAGTACGGGGGTAGGATGGTGATAAAGAAAAAGCGATGAAGAGAACGGGAAAGAGCAATAGAACGCCGACGACATCACGAGTGAAAGATGACGGTTACACGATGGCGATAACGTTATATAAAGAGTGTAATACAACGAAAGTGCAACCACCATACCGCGATAATACGATGACGACAACGCTATTTAACGACCACGATAGCGAGAGAGAACGATGCCGATAATACGATCGTAGGATGGGGTTAACGTTAAAGTAAGGTTGTGATATCACGAACGTACAACTACCATATCGCAATATTACGATAACGACAACGCTATAGAACGACGACAATATCGCGAGAGTACGACAGAAATATCGTGACAGCACGAATGTGCGATAGTTGAAACTCGAAATCATGATATTACGATAGTACGAAATTGAAATCACGATACTTTATCATGCTCATACTCTCGCGCCATCATCCTCGTATAACCATCATACTCTTGAATCATTACCGTCGCCTTCTTGACCCTCGCGCTGACAATCAACATTTTTTTGTGATGACACTAACGGTATTTCGTACAATAAGCTTACTTTAATTGATTCAGGTTGCAAGTGAATTAATAGAAACGGGTGAAAATATGGGACTAAAACAAATACCATTACATGAATAAGCAGCTTGAGGCTCGATAATTTTGGGAAGCTCAAGGACTGTCATGACTTTTTGAGTTGCGCTATACCTCAATTAAACAAGTACCAAATCAAGAATTGTTAGATATTTTAGGTGTAGCAACAGCCGATATAGCTATAGTGACTGTAACTCCTGTGTAACTATACGGAGTTATTACATCGTTTTACTTTGATAAGACGCCCCTCCACCACCCCCACCCCCATTGTAAACATTGTTTAAAGACCCCTCTATCACTAATTTCAGAACAAATCACAAGCCTGCTATAGAAAGCTTTGCCAAACAGAAAAAGAAAATAAATTTCAAAATTATTTAATGATGTCGATATAAGAGATATCAAAATTTATTTTCGTTTTCTGATCGACAAAGCTTTCCAAAGCTTTCCATAGCGAGCTTGGAACATATTCTACCAGAGGGGTCTTTAAACGATTTAAACGAAGATTTCAAGACTCATTATTGTGTCTACGAGAGCCGTAGAGCCTTTAACCCTTTCCCACACAATGACACAATGACGCTTTTGGACGCCCCCCAAGAAAATCAATTGGGAAAACATTTAACAAAATGAAGAAACTTCTTCATTTTACTCAATGTTTTCTACCCATAAAGTTGAAAAAATCTAAATTCCATAAACTTAAAACTGTTGTAAGCAACTCCTTTGAATTTGGACCAGTTTATAATATGGTCGTCTGGTTATTGGTTAAGGACAACAGACGCGTTAAAAGATAGTGATAAGACGGGCTATTCGTGACAGGCTTCGTCCAATGAGACTTTAGTGTATGCTTTCTTTATGCTTGCGTAAATTTGACGTCATTGTAACGTTTTACGTATTCCGGTTCATTCACATCGATTTTGAAGAAAATGTGCTTAGAACAGCTCGTCTCAAAAGACAAACCCTTATTCAGCCTGTATTTAGCCGATGGGAGGTTGCAAATTCAGAGGAGCCTGGGGAACTTTGTAAACGCCGTGGAGCATTAAGTCCTAACGCTATATTAGGATGACAGCGATTTTATGTAAAGGGGTTTATATCTCTTCAAAAAATCTGAACTCTAATCAAAGCGGGTTACATTTTCTTTGACCCGATAAAAGACACTGACCCGATGGAGGACGACCAATGTGTTCATTATTTCTCTTTTCGTTTAAAAACCCCGAAGCGCCGATTTTATTTAGCCTTAATTTCAAATGCGTTTGTTTTTACATGGATCTGCGCATTTGCCTTTTTGAACAGAAGAATTGATATTGAATTCATGAAAGAAAGTGAAAACATGACTCATAATCTTATTTGGCTCATTATATTAACATTTAGTGCTATTTTAATTAGAAACATCAAACGTTTGTAACCCTAGTTGCACGAATGGAACTTTCAATGAGATACAACCAAACCGATTTAGAATCGTTCTAAAGTGAAGCCCTTTGAAGTTGTCTATCATGAGCAATAATAGAGAAAATGTTCCCTTTAAAGGCTCTATGTCCCTCATAGGAACAAAGAACAAAATTTCTCGTCAATAAGAAGCCTAAAATCTGACTCAAATTGTTTACATACCCCATCATCAAAGATTCCAAAATAAGCCACACTGCCGTTATGGAATGCTTTGTCGAACAGAAAACTGAAATAAATTTCCAAATTATTCTATTTTGTCAACATAAAATAATTTTGAAATTTATTTTCATTTTCTTTTCGGCAGGGTTTTTTCACGGCAGGCTTGTGACTGTTCCTGATATTATTGACAGAGGGGTTTGTAAACAATTTTAAAGTCACACCTTCCTCCAAAACACACAACAAAATAAATTAATAAGAAAACCATACACAAGACCGAAATGATAAATAAGCATGACGGTTGACATTATAAGATGAAAATAAATCTACGCGGTAAGCCTACAATGCATGAAAGATGTTTCTACTCACCACAATTTAGGGTTTAATTACATAAAATGGCGACGTCAGTGGTGATGTTTTAGCTTTCGCTAGTCATTCAAACAACCCACTGGGTCACGGAGATAAGCGAAATTGTCCGTAAAGTTTAGTCATCAGCACCTGTGCAGATAACAGTCAATGCCGAAGATTAGCGAACATTTTCGGATTCATTCGTCTAGGCCTCAAATCTAGGTATCAATAGTATCAATATTTCTTTTGAAAGGGTGTAATTAAAGATCTGACTGCACTTATGTGCATGCTGATCTTTGTCTTTGTCCTCCTCCCAAAACCGGGAGTATTTCGGGTTAAGCATGACAAGGGTTTAAGATAGAGAAATGGCATAAATCAATGCATTGAACCAACAGAGACATTGAAATATAACATAATTGATTATGACAAATAAATTTACAGGAAAGAATCTCTTGTTGTCTCTGGAATATCAAGATATTTTCCAGAAAATTGTAAGGTAAAACGATAATGCCATACGATAACAGTCCAGGATAATATGTGTATGACGTCATCGCACAGATTTTTGAGGGAAACGTAAGACTTTTATTATGAGTTTGAGCCTTTCCTGTTCAGTCACTGGTTTTTACGTTCCTGTGTTTTTATACTTGAGAAAACATTGTGGAAAAAGTAGAAATTGCTTCTTACAAGCAATGTCTGATTTTTTTCACAATATTTTCTACCCCCCTAAATGGTTGTTTTTTAAAAAAAGATCAACTTTAATTTATCGCCTAGAAAGCCTTTGAATTTGGACCAGTCAAATATTTTTTAGAACAGTAAAGTGTTGACGAGAAATATCGTTCATGTATATTAAAGAATAATGTAAAGGTCGATACTTGTAAACTGGTATCAGCTCAATACAAAAGAGATCCAGACAAAACCCGATACAATTTAGACCTGCAATACCCTTTAAGAGATGAAGAGAATATTTTGTGTTTTTATGGAGGTATGAACCGAAAAACCTAATCACACTGTATGAATACGCGAAGCGGATTCATACATTGTGTGATTAGGTTTTTCGGTTCATACCTCCATGAAAATAAAAAATATTCTCTTCATTTCTTATAATTTAATAGCATCGAGCAAAAAAACAAAAACTTTACAAATTTACATACCTTTTTGTATGGGACTATTTTGTGCGGAAGCATACAAAATCGCTGCGTGCTCAAAATTTTGTTCATCGAGTTATGAATAATATTTTTCGACCAATCAGAACGCTCGTTTTTGATAAACGAAACTAAAAATTAAATTATTTGAAAGTGAATAAGATTTGGATAACCCATGACCAGACGGTAAAATTTAAGACTGGTTTAAATGAAAAGAAGTTACAGGCGAGAATTTCAAGTTGATGTAATTTATTTATAGTTTTCCTATTTGGGTAGAAAACATTGTTGAGCACGAAGTAATGGCTTGTGAAATCAGGTTTTAAGAATGAATTTTGAAAAATCGGCCGAGCACGATCCCACACGTGATTCAATTAGTTATAGCAGCTTCCTAACCAGGTCGAACGAGGGGTTAGACAGAGACTTGACCAAATAAGGAAATACTAAACATGCAATAATCAAACGTCGTTTTTGAACAGAAATATTTTCAAAACTGTGCCATACACCGAGTTTATCCTTTCTAAGACGACACGAGTTTACTAGTCAAAACCAGAATATGCTTCTGACGTTAAACTAATTAACCTATGCCCACTTAGTGACGCTTTAAGACACCCTAAAGGAAAAATGCTTTGAAAAACATTGTGAAAAATGAAGAAATTGCTTGTTACAAGCAATTTCTTTATTTTCCACAAGGTTTTCTAGCCAGAAAGTTGGAAATTCAAAATTTCGTAAACTTTGAATTGTCGTCTGCAACTTCTTTCACTTTTGGCCAGTCTAAAGTTTATCCGTCTGGTAATGGGTTAAAGGGTGGGGTATATCTAGCGGCAAGATTTCGAAGTTTGCAATACGTTATTGGATAATTTTGGAGGGGGGGAAATCCCGAAACAAATTTCCCCCCATTTTTCGCTATTTTTCATGGTAAAATAATTCTCTTCGTATATCATATGGGAAGTAAAAATAGTTTCATGCTATACGTCAAAACTGTACGCTTCCCTTCTTTCTCTCCTTCCCCCACACTCTTTCCTCGATTTCACAAAAACATGCGTACAAGTATCTCCTAACCGCGATCATAGCACATTGGACTGCTAAACATGGGGCCCAGGGTTCGATCAATAGACGCTGCAAATATCCTTCCCGTCATTTGTCTCCCACCAATGGGTAGACCTAAGTGGGGTGAGCATCTGGAGGCTCGGAAAGAATATAGGGGTAGTACTTGTTTTAAGCGATAGCAGGAATCCATGGTTAGGTGCTCTAACCGCCGCGATATGACTGAAATACTATAAAAACAGCGTTAAACCCGATTCGAACAAACAAACTATGCAATGAGAAGTTGAAGTGGGGTAGGTAAATAACTGTTTGAAACACGGATTTATAGATAGCACAGAAGAACTGTCATAAAATATGACAGTAAACAAATATTAATAGTTGTTTTACCTTCCATCTTTAATCAACAGTAATCGCCATTTAATGGGCTACACATTTCGTCTTTGTTTAAAGCCACAATAAATCAGACATAAATCCGGAATTAATTATTTGCTTGATAGCACTTCATGGTTCGGCATGTTACTACTTACCAACCGGGTCATATTCTCGTTTGGCGTGCAAAATGTCGTAACTACAGCTTGAACAAAGCTGTAATTACGACATTTCACATCCCCAACGTCGATATACCAAAGAGTTCCAGATAAGGGAATGCCATTTAGAGACTTTAACTATTCTGGCTGAAACCACTGATTGACAATCTATGGTAGTTATTCGTTAAATTGTTATTCCCAAACCTGTAAAGCTGTAGTTACGAGTTTTCAGAATTACACCGACAACATGGTTCGGACATAATTCTCGAACTTATATAAGATTCAATGCTATATTTCTTTGAAAAAAACCCAAACTTTTCTTTCTTTGAAAAAATAAGTTTCAAAATATCCGACATGTAAGATAGTCGTTGGGCTTGTGTCCCGAACGCTATCATACGGAATTTCGTGAAATTACCTTTTTCTTTTTTACTATGAAAATGATTAATTGAATGGGGTTTAACTTTTAACAGTATTTCAGTAACCGCGGTGGTTGGAGCACCTAACCGTGGATTCCTTGTCTTCCTCACACCAGTACTACCACTACATCCTTTCCGAGCCCCCAGCTGCTTATCCCACCTAGGTTTACAATTATCCACTCAATTGTGGGAGACTTATGTCCAAAAGGATATACCCCACGGCCGGGGACAGAACCCTAGACCCCGTGATCGACCACGTTTAGATAAGACCAACAATGCCATTATATTTCAAACTAGCTGAGATGAAAGAAATGCGGAATCGCGCTAACAAATAACTTTAAAACTATAATACAGAATTTTGTGTGTTATGCTGTATAATTATGTTCGTACCTCCCATCGAGCCATTCATTTTTGACTTTTTCAAACTCCTGGGAAGAAATCATTGTTTGAAAAATAAAGAAATTGCTTGTTGCAAGCAATTTCTTTATTTTACAGAATATTTTTCCAATTATTTACTTTCAGGGACGTCCTTAAGCGTCATCGTGTTAATATCTAGTAATTTTTTTAAATAATTACAAGAATAAGAAATGCAACAACAACAAAAAGTCAGGCTTGCAAGAATGAGCCTTTTGTCTGTATATCTAGTACTCGTGACATGAAGGGCGTCCTAAAGCGTCATCGTGTGGGATGGGTTGATATCCGCCTATTTAAATAACTGCAAGAATAAGAATAAAAAAAAACAACACAAAACAACAACAGCAACAACAAAAAGACAGGCCTGTATTGGACCTATTGTCTGTCTTTTACTCACGACATTAAGCAACGTCTTAACCCGTTACGACCTGACGAGAAAATCTTAGACTTGTCCAAAATACAAAAAATGCAGATGACAAGTTTTAGTGATGAAATTCATTGAATTGGGGTAGAAAGCAATGTGTATAACGAAGAAATAGCTTGTAAAAAGCGACTTCTTCATTCATTTTCCACAATGTTTTGCGAAGATGTATTCATGGGGTGATTTAAAAATTGGGATTGTGTGGGAAATGGATAAAGCAACTAGCTAAATCTTCGTCTACGATCATACTCTCTTTATTCTGAGGACAGTCAGTAAGGGTAATATTTACTGTTAAGCTTGTAAAGGAAGTTTTCTCGATAAAACACGAACATTTGTCAGCCATATCGCGCTGGCTGGAGCACCTAACGATGGATTCCTGGTATCTCTCGCACCAGTACCACCATTACATATTTTCCTAACCTCCAGCTGCTATCATTCATAGGTTTACTATTATCCACCCGTTGGTGAGAGACAAATGTCGGAATGGATAATTGCCGCCGTCGGGGATCGAACCCATGACACCCATGATTGAAAATTGGGAGACTGATGCGCTAACAACTGCGCTATGACAGCGGCGACCCACAACCAAATGCTCGGTCTAGCATGTATCATTTACTGCCCATTAATGGATTTTCCGACTTTTTCAGAAGAATTGATATAGATCTATGTACACTGATTTTGTAAAACACACATTTAGTATGAACAAGTGACACTGATACTCCACCACATTGCTTTCTGTTTCAAATATTACCCTATGTCGTACACTTATTGGAGAAATAAAGGTTATGTAACTTTTCGGTTACGCCTGTCACGGCAACCATCACAACAATTATGAGCTGATTATATTGGTTTCTTATCTACTTGTATTTACTTTTTCATTTGTTTTGTAAAGCAGGTTCAATTTCCGTATGCCGCGCTCCGTATTCTTTATACATACGGAAATGTCCGACAGTATACGGGGACCATTTATCCCAGTGCAACTTGATGCGCACGCTTTATTGTCTTGATTTAGATGTCCTTCTTCACAGAAAGTCGCACGTCTTGTCAGTCATCAACATCAACATCATCATCTTTCACAAGATTCTTGATGTCGCCATTTAGTCTGTTCTTTGTAAAGCTTATTAGTCCCATATCGGCGAAGCCGAAGGAGACCATAGCTTTGCGCTCCGTCTGTCTGTCCGCCCGTTCGTTTGTCGGTCCATCCGTATATATCAGTTTTCCGGACTTTTTTCCTAACGATGGGAGATATTGAGCTGATATTTGGAATGTGAGTCTGCATCAATGAGTTACAGAACAATTTCGAGTTTGGTTCCGGTCCTTTGATTTTTGTGGAAGATATGGATGCTGGACTTAGAAAATTACCAGGAAATTTCAGTTTTCCCGACTTTTGTTCCTAGCCCTGGGTGATATTGAGCTGGTTTTTGGTATGTGAGTCCGTGTCAAATAAAATCAGTACGAGTTCGAGTATGGTTCTGGTCTATCGATATTTTTGGAAGATACGAATGCTTGACTTAGAAAATTACCATGGCGGAAAATTCAGTTTTCTAGACTTTTTTCTTAAACCTCAGATATATTAAGAAAGTGAGTCAGCGTCAATGAGTTACAGAACAAGATCTAATTTGGTTCCGGTCCATTTATTATTTTATGAAGATACGGATGATGATCTTAGAAAATTACCAGAAAATTTCAGTTTCCGGACTTTTTTTCTTGACCCTCCGAGGTACTAAGCTGATTTTGGGTTTGTGAGTCCGCATCAGTTTTCCGGACTTTTTATCTAAACTCTTGCAGGTATTGGGCTGGTTTTTGGTTAGCGAGTCAATATTGATGAGTTACAGAACGAGTTTAAGTTTGGTTTCAGTCCATTGATTTTGAGATAGATATGGATGCTAGACTTAAAAAATTACTGGGAAATTACAGTCTTTCGGACTTTTTTTCTTAACCCTCAGAGATATTGAGTATGTGAGACCGCGCCAATGAGTTACAGAACATGTTCGAGTTTGGTTCCGTTCAATTGATTTTTGAGCAATATACGGATGCTGGACTTAGAAAATTACCAGGAAATATCAGTTTTTCGGACTTTTTTCTGAACTCCCGAGATATTGAGCTGATTTTTGGTATGTGATACCGCATCAATGATTTACAGAAAAAGTTTAAGTTGGGACCAGTCCATTGATTTTGAGGAAGATACGGATGCTGGATTTAAAAATTCCTTAGAAATTTGAGTTTTCCAGACTTTTTTTTCTTAATCCTTTGCGGTATGAAGATGGTTTTTGGTATGTGACTTCGCATTTATATGTTATATAACAAGTTAAAGTTTGGGTTAAGTCCATTGATTTTTTGAGGAAGATACGGATGCTGGACTCAGATAATTACTAAGAAATGTCAGTTTCCGGACTTGTTTCTAAATGCTTGCAGGTGTTAGGCTGATTTTTGGTAAATGAGTCAATATTGATGAGTTACAGAACGAGTTTAAGTTTTGTTCCGGTCTATTGATTTTTGAGGAAGATATGGATGCTAGACTTGGGAAATTACAGTTTTCCAGACTTTTATTCGTAATACTTGCAGATTTTGAGCTCATTTTTGGTAAGTGAACGCATTGGTGAGTTACAGAATGAGTTTAAGTTCAATTCCGGTCCATTAATTTTTTTAGCAAGATACGGATGCTGGACTCGGAAAATTACCAGGAAATTTCAGTATTCCCCACTTTTTTTCTGAAAGCTTGCAGGTAATGAGTAGATTTTTGCTAATTGAGTCAATATTGATGAGTTACAGAAAGAGTTTAAGTTTTGTTCCGGTCCATTTATTTTTCAGGAAGATGTGGATGCTAGACTTGGGAAATTACAGTTTCCAGACTTTTTCTCATAAAACTTGTAGGGATTGAGCTCATTTTTGGTAAGTGAGTCAGCATCGATGAGTTACAGAACAAGTTCAAGTTCTGTTCCAGTCCATTGATTTTTGTGCAAGATATTGATGCTTTTGAAAAATAAGTAACATATCAATAATATTGAGTTTAATAGCAGTCCATTGCCATTCCAAAGCTTGTAAAGGATGTTAGGGTGGTACTTGTGAGAGAATTACCAGGAATACATTGTTAGTTGCTCCAGTCACTATTATATGACTAAACAAATTGTTAGAAATGGCGTATGAAGTATAATTTGGCAAACAACCAAAAGCGACGCCTATTTTTTATGTTTATGTGTATGTGTGTGTGTTTAAGAATTGCTCATAAAATCTGATACAACTGGGGTAGTAATCCCTTTACCACACAAAAGAGGGACCGCTCTAGGGATATATATAAAGCCGGTAGAAGACTCGGTATTGCCATGCAATACTCCAGAATGCTTGTTCTTCCTCTCCTTGTCCAATATATCTTTATGTACATTGTAAGCCTGGATTAATTATTTTCCTCCTCTTTCCAGGCTGTTTTCATCGATGTTTCATTAAACTCATAAATCACAACCGAGTACTTCATTTTGCTTGACTCCGGTTACAATTTTATCGTTGAGATATTTTTTATTTGTATTATGTCGGGGAACTGTTGAATGAAGCAAATTCAGGATTTTGATATACGACTAGAAATGGATCTTAAGAAACATGAAATTTAATAAGTACGGTATATACTTAAAACTTATCGATTTCAAATCCATCCTTTTACAAACAGATAAAAGGAACAGCCAGATATAAACGATGGACGAACGTTTTAACCGTTAACCTATTCCCACACAGTGACGCCTTTTGACATCCTTAAAGAAAGACAATTTTGAAAACATTGTGAGAAATTGCTTTTAACAAGCAATTTGTTCATTTTCCACGATATTTTCTACCCAGAAAATTGAAAAAAAATCTAAAATTCTATATACTTTAAATTGTCGTCTGCAACTCCTTTCAATTTTGACATGTCTAAAACTTTGACGTCTGGTAATGGGTTCATCGGCAGAAAACGATATTTATACAGGTAAGTTACAACCTAAAATATTTTAACCCATTACGAAAAATTTTAGACAGGTCCAAACTCAAAGAGGATGCAGACGACAGCTTTTCGTTGATGGAATTTTAGGAATGTTTGTCTTTTCGGTTAGAAAACATTGTGGATAATGAAGAAATTGCTCGTAACAAGTAATTTCTCCATTTTCCACTATGTTTTCTTAAGTTTTTTGTAGAGGGGCGTAATGAGACGGTGTTGTGATGGAATGGTTTAAACACAGTTCACACATACAAGGGTAACAAGCTCTTGCCGTTTACTGGAGAATTTGTTTACATGTACCTGAAAACTTCAGAACCGACTTCAATGGACGTATTATATTCTTGGTATTAAAAAAGAATCCCTCCATGTTTTTTTGTCTGTTGATAATTAACGTTACTGACATTTAATAGGCTTACGTAAGGATTACATATAAACAGAACAATTAATGTACCCCACCCTACTTGAGATAATTCCGCCATATGTTTAATTTCAGGCACACTTTTTGTCTGTTTGTTTGTTACAAGTAAGAAGAACCCTGTGGGCGGTACGTTTTTGCGTGCTTTTGGAATCGAATAAAAATCTGCAACTGACGTATTTCGTCAAAAATTCAGACTGGTCGCCTTAATTAGCTATTGTTAACCTATTATCAAATAATCCCGCATTGAACGCGACGAAGAAATAAATCTTCGCTTCATCAAACAATTCGAGAAAAGGTCGACATTACTTGTAACAATTAATTTCCCTTTATCTCGTAATGTTTTCTATCCTATTTAGCACTTTTATTCAAAACACTTTAAATTGTCGTGTGCAAAATGTTTTAGTCAGGACAATGCCAAAATTTTGTCGTCTGATAATGGGTCAAAACAGCCAGAAACTATAGAGGACAAACGTACCTTTACACCATTCCAACACAGTGGAATTTTAGACTAGTCCAAATTGAAAGAAGCTGCAGACGACAATTTCAAGTTGATAGACTTTTGAATTTTTTCGTCATTTTCGGTATAAAACATTGTGGATAATGAAGAAATTCCTTAATACATGCAATTTCTTCATTTTCCACAATATTTTCAAACGCTTTTTTCTTGAGGGGCGTAAAAAAGGAGGGGTTGAGTTGTAATGGGTTACTTTTCGTCGTGCTGAACTCAGAACATTCCTGTGTTGATAGGAGGTCTAGACAAAGACCAGCCTGCACATTAGTCTACACCAACTGTTTGTCCCTTTTCAAGTCAAAGTTGATTATGAAATACAATTTCCAAAGACAAATTGACTCACAATTGCATGCATCCTATTTTTTCAGTCCTTTGATTTTAACGCTATTCCGAAATGGATTTTATTCAGCATGACAAGGGTTAAGTTTGACTCTTTTGAACTTATTACGATTAAATCTGACACTAATGGTGAAAATCAAAGAACTGAAAGTTCTGTAAGCTGGCAAAGAACGGCTTCGTTAAGTGAACTTCTTTGTCAAATGTTATTTGATGCTTTGCTAGCTAAAAATCCCTCCTAGGACGTGCGAAAAGTGTCGTCCCAGGTCCGACTGCAAAGAATGCTAAGGGTCAGAAGTTTTCGCTCTTTGAACTTTTACTTAATCCAGAACAGCTATATATATCTTACTTTTTAACTATTTTAGGAATGCGTTCCCTGATTCACCTCTGCTGGATCTAGTCTTTTTTTGAATAATTGTTTTACGGAAAGCCCGCGAGTTGCCATTTCGTCTGGCGAGTTACAGATCAATATTCGTGAATGGTTGGGTGTGATATAATGGGAGCCTTTGTTAGCTTAATAAATTGAAAATATACAGATTACAGTTACGATCAATGTAACAATCGATAATTCTAATAAATGCAATAATGTAAATGCAAGAATGTAAATTACGGAGTGCAATGAGATTTATTAACAATTTCATTGGAAAATTGACCAATCCCAACTGTCGATCAAGGATTAGATCTACCAATCAAAACATCCGGAGGCAAATTTTGAACTCCGTCATTGGTCGGAATTTTTGTTTAACATTTTTTTGTCGGTTTGGCAATTTAAACGTCGTAACTACAGCTTGAATAAGCTGTAGTTACGACGTTTAGGTCGCCAACCGACCTTTATACTTGTTTGTTACATGATACTAGCCATATTTTTATTTAGAGTAACGTCATTAAATATCAAAGTTGAACTTTCTGTCGGGGGTCAGTGGGCGTTGCCAGCGGATTCAGGAGGCGGGACAAGCGATCAGTTGATTTCTCAAGCCACGAGCCAAGTAGCGTTAGTATTTTCTTCCAAGGAGTGAGATGCGCGTACATGTTGGTTTCTTGAACAAAATATGGCTTTGCAATTAGCGTGTTTAATTGTGTGCAAAGGTTCGTACCTGTACCCAATTAACCGGTGTTATATATTTTTGTTTGATTACTTAAGAGATCAGGGAATTAAGAAACCAGCTGTTGAACTACTGTTCACCGGGCCTTCTGGTAATAATTCATACATTCCGGTAACAAGCCGGTGAATCAGAATTCCTTTTGCCATTTAATTTTTGAACTTCTTTAATCCACGTGATCATAAGCCCTGATTTGATCCAATTTGTTTTCGTAATAAAGTAATAATAATAATCCTACATAGCAATTTTAGTTTAATGAAAATTAATTTTCATATATTGTCTTTCAGCTTGAAACAAATTTGAAACAGATTAGCGTACAGATGTTCGATCGAATGGATCAAAAGTGATTAGGTAGTTTAGAGTCAAGTTTTAAATACAACTTTTGGAGAAGGTTTTAGTATTAACCAAATAATGATTTAAATTTTTATACAACCATTTATTTGAAAAATCTGAGTTTACAAAGCTCAGTCTGTCGAATTAAAAACGTAATCAGTAGTATTACTATGCGTGAACAGAATTGACCAATCGCTGGCCCCGCTCACTGACACATTTGGCCCCGCCAATTGACTCCGACATAAAGTTCCGCATTTTATTGGTTTGGCGACTTAGACGTCGTAACCGCAGCTTATTCAAGCTGCGGTTACGACGTTTAGGTCGCCAATCAACTATTATACTCGTTTGTTACATGTTATCAGCATTAATTTTGCATAATAATGCCGTTATTCTACGTGAAACTTCCTGTTTGAGCTCAGTGGGCTTTGCAAGCCACCCGTCAGTTCACTAAATGCTCTATCAAAGAAGTGTGCTTTTGATAACAAAAAAGTTCTGGATACAAATAAACGATTCTAGTTCACATCAACAGATTTGCCGTTTATCAGAGGGATTTAGCTGTAATACGGAACTTTCATTGATTGCAGTGTTATCATTTTGAATAATTGAGATGAGATGCAGAGCCACAAATCATTTCAATGACAATCTATTTGTTTAAAACCTGATAAAATCAGTAAATATTTCAAAAGGCTCTTATTACTCCGATAAACTCCCACGTGCAATCGTTTTGCTTATCAGATATGCTCATTTTTTTTTTACTGAAAGCAATCAAGTTTTGCCATCTGATGTTTTATAACAAGCATATAAACTGATTTATGATATTAAAAGCAGCATGTTTGTCATAATACAATATTCTTACATGTTTTTATTTATTTGCTTACCGATTATCAGACGTCAGTTTTTAGAATGGTCAAAATTCAAAGATGTAGACAACATGTAGTTGACTGAAAATTTTCATTCTTAATCTTGATGGGAACCAAGCTCTCTTTTGTATAGGACAATATGGGAATAGCCAGGGGAATATGGCGAATGGATATATAAACGTATTCGATTGCTAGCGGGTTTTTATTTTGACCCACCCTTCTTAGTACCATTCTTTTAGTATCTTCCAATTGATTCGTGTCCATTAAAAAATTGATTATACCAAAACGCCGTATGGCCCTTTCAACTCTAATCATCATGGTTTTAATCCTTGTCATGCTGTATAAAAACCTTAAGAAATTGCATTAAAATCAAAGGGCTGGAAGCACTGGTAGTACTTGTTGTTCAATAATCAATACTTCTTTTGAAAATCAATTTACATAAACAACTCTGGTAGGAAAAGTACAAGCAGGAGATGTAGACAAAGATCAGACTGCACTTATGTGCAGGCTGATCTTTGTCTATACCTCCTGTACAAAACTTAATATTTTAAGGGTTAAGGGTTAATTTTAAAGTTTGGGTAGAGAAATGGCATATGAATGTAAAACACCGATACGGACCAACGAGGGACTTTTGGAGAAAACAAGGAAGTTATCCGGAGAATGGTTCTCGTTACCGTATGTTGACATAAAATGGTGACATCTAGCGACCTCTCAGTCCATCTAGCCATTCAACCAACAAGCTAGCAGTTGTAGTCGGTCAATGTATAAGGGTTGCTGATACTAAAATGTCGTACAAGCTAGCTTTTAAAAAGACGTGGTAGAGCACTTTCTTGGAGATAGAGAGGTCCCTGGTTCGAATATCCAACCAAGTCGAATACTTAAGTGCGGGATACATTTGGCGTACTAAATGGATATCATATTCCAAAAAGCCTCTTTTCACATAACGAAAAAGCCGACCATTGCCACAAATTTACTAATCGTATACATTCGGCTCGAACAAACACAAGTTGCTACCGATGATGCCAATTGACTGAACGCAGCTTCCAATCAAAGAATCAATCGGTCGATCAACACATCCATTTAGACCGGAAGTATACTTTGAACTCCGTTATTGGCCAATTTTTATGTCCAGCATTTTTTTTAAGTTTGGTGACTTAGACGTCATAACTACAGTTTATTTAAGCTGGGTTAAGGTATCGTCTGCAACTCATTTCAGTTTGGAACAGTCCAAAACCTTGCCGTCTGGTAATGGGTTAAGTGTAATACGGAACTTTTATTGACCGCAGTTTTATCATTTTGAATAAGTGAGATTAGATTCAGGGCCACAAATCATTTCAACGACAATCTATTTGTTTAAACTCTGCCGACAAATTTTAGAGTTGTCAAATTCAAAAGAAGTTGCAGAAAACAACTAGTTGATATATATTTTGCATTCCTTATTACTTTTGGAGGAAAACAAAGTAACAAATGAAGGAATTGCTTGTAACAAGCAATTTCTTCATTTTTCACAATGTTTCCGATAGCATTTTTCTTTAAAGCAGTAAATTGGCGGGATAAAGTTGGAAATGGTTAATTTGGATAGAGTGTAACGTTGTAAGAATTTTTGGCCAGAGCATTTTGCCCAAAAAAGAAAAAATGTGTGTGTATTATATTCATGTTCATGGCAATGAAAAAATTTAAACTGAACTAAACTAGGGTAAGGCTCTGAATAGGAACATGTCCACGTGATCATAGGTGCTGTCGGAACTCGGATCTATAACCCTCAATACCTATCAGGTAACGAATATGTCGTCTCAGAGCAAAATCGTTTTTTTTTTTTTTTTTTTTTTTTTTCTGACCCCCATTAATCAAAGTACCGAAAAGCATTGTATGCTAGCAAAGCATTGTTTGGTTCAGTAATCTTTTTTGTCAAACTTTATCATAATAAAGTAACGAGGTTAAAGTAACCAAGGCGTTAACCCATTCCCAAAAAATCTCTCCTTTACACTCCCCTAACGAAAAAAGTTGTGAAAACAATATGGGAAATGGGGAAATTGCTTGTTACAAATAATTTCTTCATATTCCACATTGTTTTCTACCTAAAGAGAATAATATTCAATAATTTTCAGCAATTTGAAATGGTCGTCTGCAACTGCTTTGAAGACTCTGATCAGAGTCATTTTGAACACGATGTGCTCAAGAGAGCTACATATACAAGATGAGCTTGCCTGCAGAGTTTGCAATATTCCTGAATTTCTACTTTTTAGCGGATAAAGTGGTTAAGCCTCCAGTGACAGTTTGCACTCGTTGAACTTTGAGACGACGTGAAAATTTTGTCTGTTAACTTAACTTTTGCTATCTAAAAACGACTCACTTTCCTAAATTTACTTTACTTTGATTATTAAGCAACATTTGTCTGTTAAGTAGGTTGCACATGAACTTTAACCACAACGCTACTTAAACAAGGTTAACAAAGCGTGTAAGTCGAAAGAACGTAAGAATACTAAAATTTTGATAATATTTCAGAGAAAATTACCGTGTAACAATCATCAATACATTTATCCCGTTACCAAACAATCCGGAGGAAAAAAAGAACTTGCTGGTATCAAGCAATTCTGTATGTTTTACATTTGGAAAAAAAAAACGAAAACTTTAAAGTTCCACCAACTTAAAACTATCGTATGCAACTTATTTCAATCTGGAACAGTCTACAATTCTATCGTGTAGGAATGTGTTAAAACAAAAATGGCTTGCTAGCAGTTTCCTCAGCTACCTTCGCACGAGGCTGGTCTACTATGCGATACCGCTTTACCAACGAGACCGTAAATCTTTGGCTATCTAGGTGATCTTTACAGACTCGAGACGAGGACGCGGCCATTGCACGGTGGTGAGTTCTAGTCATTGGGTCATGGGTTCGATCCCCGGTCGCGACAAATATCCTTTTCGTCTTTTATCTCCCGCCAGTGGACGGATAATCGTAAACCTTTTAGTATGTAAAATTCCAGGAATCCTTGGTTAGGTGCTCCAGCCGCCGCGATATGACTGAAATACTTTTAGAAAGTGGCGTGTAATTCAAGGGGTAAAATAGTTTCTTCAAACATTGTGGTAAAGTAAGAAATTCTATTAAAAATACTTTTTTCCTCTTTGATTTATTTCCTGGCTTAGAATATTGAAGTATTTCCTCAATATTGTAGCAGTTTTACAAACTAAAAAAGTTTGATTTACTAAAAGAGAAAAAGTGTTGAAATATTGAGACAAAATGGGAAATCACACAAAACAATGTTTTCCCATCTTTTCTTATCATTGTCTATTCAAGTTTTTCCAGTTGCTATTTGTGATCTGTTATGATAAAGATAGCTTCATATATTTCATTTTTACTGTCTTATACACATTGACAAAGTTATAAAAATGAGGACTTATTATTCATTAACAATTATAACTAAATAAAATTCATAGTTTATCTTAAGACACAAATTGGTTGCAAAGAAAGTGCAAGTATATGCAACACTTATCCATGATAATATAACAGGTTTAATCCCTTGTATACTGTATACAGCTTCCTTATCAGACAAGGTCGTTAAATTCTCGGTGGATGGTTAATTGTATTTCTCTTTTTTTTTGGGGGGGGGTGTCAAATAAAGAAGGGTTAAACAAGGCCTTTAAGCCACGCTGGTAGGATACTTAAAGGCTTACACGGCTCTGTATGGACAATATTTCTCAATAAAGGAACACTTAAATCTTCGTTAAAATTACGACTCCTATATCAATAATTTCAGAAGATGAAAATCTTTGCTGAACAAAAAATGAAAATAAATTATTTTGTGATGGCAAAATGAAATATTCCATGATCGGACAGTCGATAGTTCTGAGACATCCCGATTTACTTTCGTCGGAACCTTCGGCGCATGCCGGAATCGGTTACGTAATGATATCGTCACATTTTATTTCTTTTTTCGTGTAAACAAGCATCACGTGACTTAATTTTATTGGTTACAGCCATTGTCCTTTGCGTGGGTTGTGACAAATTTTATATACGTCGTAATTTTAGCGCTAAGGCATCGATATTTGTCCAATCATTTTCCAAAAAGATGTTTCTGCTAGGTCTGATTTGAAAAAACACATTAGTTCGCGGCCATTCAGCGTAATGGGTTTCATACATCATGACCCGACACACTTCGTCTTTTCCCTTGTATATGTATATGTATATTTTTAGCTAGCAAAGCGTCAACTTTGATAGCTTAAGTTAACAGACAAAATTTTGGAGTCTTCTCATAGTTCAACGTGTGCAAACTGCCGCTGGAGGCTTACCCATTAAATCCAATGAATATCTACTCCATAAAAAGTATTTCTGGTGCATTTTAAGAGTATTACAAACTTTATTCAAATTGCAGTGAACTCTTTCAAAAGCATGCCATCTAACCCAGTCCCACACAATGCCGTTTTATAAGCATCTCAAGAAAAGGCTTTGGAAAACATTGAGGTCATTGAAGAAATTGCTTGTAACAAGCAATTTCTCCAATGTCCACAATGTTTCCTACCGAATTCAAACAACCAGAAATTGTCGTCTGCAGCTTCTTTAAATTTGAACCAGTCTAAGATTCTGTCATATTTTAATGGGTTAATTTTAACCATATTTATTTATCATGATAACCTTTGACAAAGAGGATAACTTAAAAAAAATGTTTTGCTAGCTTACAGTACTTTGATTTCTTTTTGTTGGGCTAAATGACCAATCGCGGCTGCCAATCAAAAAAAAAAAAATAAAAAAATAAATAAATAAAATAAATAAATAAACAAAATAGATAAAAAAAATAATGATAAAAAATAAAAATAAAATAAAATGTCGATCGATTATATATATGTATGATATTGAAATACTTTATCTAAGCTACCTCTGTCGGATCCGAGTTTTATTAACTATTTGTTTCGCTAAGATCCCGATAGGTCCCTTTAAGTTTAACACGTCACATTTATTCTTATCAATGTGACATGATTTGTAACGTCATCGATAATACCGTGCCAATAAAACAATAGATCTTATATCAATTGAAATTTTTATGACATTTAAAGGACCGTCGTATTTCTCTTCATTGATTCTACTACAGGTTTTCATTATGTCATGTCATTTGACAGGAGAAAATGGTTTATAACCTGCTTCTGATATAAAACATCTGCTTTCAAATTTGTAGTTCTACGCAGACAAAATAGACAACCACAACAGAATTCTCGCTTTGAAATCATAAAATTCGTTGTGACGTCCTAAAAGGTAACATTTCTTGGTAAGCGAGAATACTGAATCTTTGTCAAATCCTTTGCAGATACGGATGGTTTAAAGCGGGTTCTTCATTGTATTTTCCCCCTCCGCCCATTTATAATTATATTCAATCAATGCCATTTTTTTTAATTTCTGATAATTTAATTTTAGTTCCGTCTATCAAAACTCAAGTATTTTTATTAGCTGTATTTTTTCCCCTTTTTTTTCATAGTTTCACCAACAAAATTTTCAGCATGCAACTATATTGTATAAAGGAGCACAAAGTAGATCCGTAGAAATTTACTCAATTTTTTTTTTATTGGTTGATGGCATTAAACTATAAGAAATGGAGAGTATTTTCTTCGTTGAGGCATGGACTTAAAACCTTCTTAAGCTGTAGTTACGACGTTTAGATCGCAAACCCAAATAAAAATACTTCACATAGATGTCGGGAAATGTTGGAGTTCAAAGTTCACTTCTGGTCTAGATAGTTGGTCAGTTTGATTGAAAGACGCTATCCGCCGAGAAAAAAATCTCTTATCTTAATGTTTTCTTGACTTTTCAAATTCAACGACCTTTGCCTTGAATCTTTCAAAATTGTTAAAGTCATAATTTCATAAAGTGGTTATCTGCTGTTTCCAATATAACCTATAATCAACACGGGAATACTAAACTTAACCAAAATCAGATTACGGTGAACTTTAAAGGCTAATATGGCCAAAATATTTTAATCATGTCAGATTACGTTTCTCATGGGAAGCATAACCGAAATTCGCAATCGTAATTTCGTTTCCAAACGCTTTGAAATTACGAAAAGATTTTAAAATCCCATTAAATGTTTACTTTTAGTTTCTTAATTAAATTCCTTGAATTCATAGGCTTCAATAAATTTTATTTTCTCTATTTATTGGTCACGCAATACAGCATTACATAAATATATCAAAAACTTATGGAGAAAAATCAAAGTACTGAAAGTAATGAGTGAAGGTTTTTCAAGGAATTAATCTTTTTTCCCCCTTCGTTTCGAAAATGTTTAATTCTAATCTTGGTCATTTTGAACCCAGAATATTTGTGTTTAACTAGGGATTATAGGCAAACATCAGACTGTGTGGTCTGATCTTAGTCTACCCCACCGAGTGTCCCTTTTGAGTCACAGAATAGATTTTCGAAGCAGATATTTCCTCACAATAAATACTTCTAGTTACTTTCAGTTCGTTGATTGAAATATAATTCTGTGGAGAATTTTATTCAGCAAGATAAGTGTTAACTCATTCTCATACAAGCCCTCCTTTATACACCTCTCAAGAACAAAAGCTTTTGAAAGCATTGTAGATTACGAAGAAACTGCTTGTCTCAAGCAATTTCTCCATTCTACAATGTTTCCTATCCAAAAACGACAAAAATAAATAAATAAATAAAATTTCACCAACATAAAATTTCTCTCAATTTGGACAAGTCTAAAATGATGTTGTATTGGATAGGGTTAAATTGAATAGTACACGGTGTTGAAGTCTTGTAGACGCAGAATGAGACCTTGAGTGATGATCTTGAACCCAATACCAACAGACAGATTTGTCTCAATGAATATTCGTCGGTTTAATTCTAAAACAACTTTACTACGATGAGCCCTATTGAAAATGTGAAAACAAAGGAAAACAGTCCTTAATGACAAATAATTTAATTGTTAGTTTCGTCTATCTAAAACGGGCGATCTGATTGGTCAAAAAAAATATTCAAAACTCCATGAACAAAATATCGAGCACGCAGTGATTTTGTATGATTCCGCATTAAATAGTCCACTTAGGTATCAAAATTTGTAAAGTTTTTGCTTTTGTCGCTCGATGCTATTAAATTATAAGAAATGAAGAGAATATTTTTTGTTTTCCTGGAGGTATGAACCGAAAAACCTAATCACACTTATGTATGAATCCGCTTCGTGTATTCATAAATTGTGTTTGGTTTTGTCGGTTCATACCTCCACGAAAACTAAAAAATATTCTGTTCATTTCTTAATTGCTTTGTGTAGACACCAGGGGCCATGATTTTGGCCCAAATTTTCATCAAATACGGTCAGAATTGTTAGGTTGTTAGGATCCTGTTTCAAATGGGAAGATTCAATGGAAAGAGGCCCTATTGATAATTACTGTGTTTTCATATTTTTTGTTTAATCTCTAAAAGGCCCTACTGATAATTTCTGTGTTTCATAATTTCTGGTTAAACTTGGCCAGATTGATTCTTTGATCAGAAGACTGAATTCTTTGAAAATGGAAAGGTTTGGTTCGAAAACGCGAGAAAAGCAGCCATTGTGAGAGTGTCTTTGTATACACTATATATAGGGGCCACTATTTTGCGCAATCATGATGAAAATTGGTCAAAATTATTGTAAGGTCTGTAATAATTAACATTTTTTGAAAATGATATGGTTTTATAGGAAAACAATAGAAACGAGACCTTTATGACAATATCTTTGTTTTCACTATGGCTAATTTTTTGCTCATTCTCGATGAAACTTGACCTGATTGTTTGCAGTCCATAGGTATAGATCCTATTTAAGACTGGACTGTTCCATCGGAAAAATCAACAACAACAAACAAAGACAAACAAACAAAAACAACAACCCAAGAAAGTAAAAGGGGTCTTAACACAAACCTGATCAGCATAAACAAATCAAATAAGCTTCTTTTACTGCGTGAACAAATATAACTTGCTTTGTTCTTTCAGTTTCCTTGTTCAAATGAGTTCAATTCATAGTTAGTCGAGCGATATAGGGCCAATTTGGTCATCTTGTTCTTTTCACTAGTACTACATATCGGATCGCTGCAATAATTTTATATCAGATTATTTGGTTAACATAAATTATGTCGTGTCAATGCTGTAGAACTGCCTAAACTTATTTAAGAGATGAAGTGAATATTTGTTTGTTTTCATGGAGGTATGAACTGAAAAACTTAATCACACCGTATGAATACGCGAAGCTGATTCATACAGTGTGTGATTAGGTTTTTTAGGTTCATACCTCTATGAAACAAAAAATATTTTTTCATTTCATTTTTTGACAGCTTCTCCTCTCAAACCAACGCTGGTGTCGAAGTTTCGACATTCTGATAAAATTTGTGCGATTTGGCCATTAGCGCATCAATCATGTCTTATTTGTGCAGAGTTTGTGTCAAGATTTATGTTTTCTATAATTCTACTCATTTTTTCATTTAAGCCTACATGAAATGGCACAAATCGTCGGAAAAAACAACAACAAAAATCAGTCTAGGACCGAAGTCTAGAGCACGCGTTAACTGGACTAAAATGACTCTTAGATTGATAAATACAGGAAAACAGTCACATAAGATAGGTCTGTGTTAGCTTTAATCACAGCAGAACAATAAGTCCTCTTTGGACCAGATAAAACCTGATTTGTGCAGTAAATAGAAAGGCTCAATGAGACGATTTTAATGAGATCCACCAACATTGAATTGAATTTTGATAAATACAACAGAAAAACGCCTACTTATGTAGATCCCCTGTTTCTTGAGAGGAAATTTTGATGCCGGTCGCTTAAAGAAAGTGGTCGTATTTAAGAAAGACTTACAGCATGTTTTGTACATTACTTCTGTTTGTTATTCTCAAAACTATTTTCAATGAACGTGAAATGTAAGTAAAATGAATGTTCGCTTTTTGAAACATAAAATAGATTTGATGGCCCTAATAATGATGGATGAAGATATGAATGGCACAGCAGTACACCTATTTAGATTACGTTTAGCCAAAACAGCTATTAAATATTAACAAGATTACCAACTAGGAACACCCCTGGAAACTAATGAAGATGCGTTACACATTACAAAGTAAGGTTGTGATTCATTTAAATTTTATCACAGATTTGCATGTTGGCTGCCTCCCGACATACGTTTATTACATCTTTTTTTTTCAGGTATGAAGAATGCTTTGATCAAACGATAGCTATGACGAAAAATGGCGAAAAATGGGCATCCCATTCGAAAATGGATGCCGAAAAGTATTTGTCCTTGTCAGTTTCGCGCAGAGTGATCAGGGCAAAAACTTCTCGATCGGGATGGATTTTTTAAATCATGTATCGTCTCTTTTTCTAAATAATAAACTATTATTGTACGTTCACACATTACAAAACATAAGAATGTCAGACCGGTCTAAATTTAAGAAGTTCCAAATGAAGATTTTCATCTGATAATTTTTTAAAATGTTTTTTTCGAGATTAAACAAAATGCGGATAATCAAGGAATTGCGTATTACCCACAATTTCTTCATTTTCTACTTTTTTTTCCAATCTTTTTTTTTTCTTGAGAGCCGTAGCAAAAATCAAGTTGCTTTTATATACGTGTGACGTGTATACTCATGGAATAAAGACATGCAAAAGTATAACATTTTTTTCTCCCCGAAATATTGTGTAAAAGTAATTTTTATTTGTATTTATTTCAATGTTTGCTCAAAGTTGACACATTCAAACTTTTTTTTACTCGTTATCAATATAACATTCCCTTTGACACTCATTAGTATTCGGAAGAAATTGTACACATCGGGAACGTTTAATTAACTCTTTCCTGTTTAATCCCTGTTTTTTACGTTCCTATGATTTTATAATCATAGCAACCATTTTTTTCTTTTTCCACAATATTTTCTATCCTACTGAATGGTCATTTTTTCTAATTAAGTCCACTTCAAATTTTCGTCTGAAAAACCTTTAAATTTGGAAAGGTCTAGAATTTTGTGAAACAGGAAAGGGTTAAATAAAAGCCTGTACTTTCTGTAGATCAAAATTCGATAGGTACCTATGTAAGGTAGGGGACTGAATCAAGAGGTCGTAGGTTCGAGCCTCATGCAATAATATTTTTCCAGTTTACATATTTTTTCATCTTTATCTTTTTGTATAGTCACAATTGTTGTAACTGTGGTATAATTTGTTGTAAACAAGATACGTGCAGATAGGATAATCACCCCACGTTTTATTTCTAAATTTAAAATCCCGATATTTATTATGCCCGTCAAAACCATTTGTGTGCATTTATTGAAATTTTCTCATCAAGTAAATACCATAGAGTGCATCTTACGTAGGCTTTGTAAGAGAAAAAACAGGTTTGAGATGTTCATCATTCCCTCGTATCTATATAGAACAGTGATAGTAAGTTTGCTGAGCCATTACTCCACTACGAAAGCCGCCGTCATAGCGCAGTTGGTAGCGCGTCGGACTGTCAATCTAGAGGTCCCGGGTTCGATTCTCGACGGCGGCACTCATCCTTTCCGACTATTTGTCTCTCACCAATGGGTCGATAATCGTAGACCTATGTGGGATAGCAGCTGGAGGCTAGGAAAGGATGTAATGGTAGTACTGGTGTGAGAAATACCAGGAATCCATTGTTAGGTGCTCCAGCCGCCGCGATATGACTGAAAGATTGTTAAAAGCGGCGTAAAACCCCATACAAACAAACAAACAAAACTCCACTACGAAAGATATAGAGAATAATTAACTGGTTATTCCAGATATGAAAAATATTTCACTTGGATGCGTTGTTAGGCGTTGAAAAAACGAGTGCGCAGCACGAGTTTTTTTAACGCCTAACAACGCATCCAAGTGAAATATTTTGTCATATCTGGAATAATCAGTTGATTATACTATTTATTATATACCTATTTTTTTATTTTTTTATTAAAATATCGAAACCAATCTTTTTGACAGGGAGAAGGTATATTGAAAAAGTGTGGATGAATACACGATTTAAGACGAAAGCGATGACCACAAACTGAAGAAGTCACCATTTTTATACTCTTGTAGACTCTTTATAATGTCACTGGGTTGGAAAAAACAAGTAGTTCCTAAATTACGGCAGAGAGTGAAACTGAAAAGAGTTATCGTCACTGCTGTGATGATATCAAAATTTATTACACTGAAAAATCCCAAGATTTGACAGCAAGGTATATAATATAATTAGTTTAACCCTTTCCTGTTTTCCAGAATTTTAGACTTGTCCAATTTGAAAGAAGGTGCAGACAAAAACTAAAATTGGGTGAAATTTGAAAATTAACTAACCTAAAGGGTAGAAAATATTGTTGGGAAAAAAAGAAATGACTTGTAACCTTGTTACAAGCCACTTTTTCTTTTCCCACAATGTTCTCTGATTTATAAAATCACAGGGGCGTAAAAACCAGGGATTGAACAGGAAAGGGTTAAGATAAATATTATTTCGATTAATATTGAAATTAACTACTGTCACATGGGTTCTAAAATAGACATTACTAACGTATGTATAGAAAAAATATAAAAGTAAAAAACATTGATTAATAAACGTTGATCTTGCCTCGAACATCTGCTATCAATAAAGTAAACACGTATAGAAGTAACCATTCATACCACTGTTTAATCCCTCGATTTTACGTTCCAGTGTTTTTATACTTGATGAAACATTGTGGAAAAAGAAGAAATTGCTTGTAACAAGTTCTTCGTTTTCAACAATATTTTCTAACCCATTGAATGGTTATTTTTTCAAATAAATTTGACTTTAAATTGTCAACTACAAAACCCTTGAATTTGGACCAGTCTGTAATTTCAAAAAACTTTGTCATGCTCAAGAAAATCCTCTACAGAATTGCATTTAAAGATCAAAGGGCTGCAAACACTGGAATCGTTAACTGTTGATTGAAATCCATTTCGAAAATATATATTTTTAACAACTCTGGCTTAAAAGGGTCAGGAAGGTGGCGAAGACCAAAATCAGCCAGCACATATGCGGTGGGGCGAGCAATTAGCCAATCTTTAGAAATTATCCAAGAACTCGCTCTTGCGGAACTCGTCCTTTCAATATAGATTGATAATGTGGGATCCGGAAAGACCAAAATTAACCTTTTCTTAACCCTTTCGCATTTTGTTTTTAAATTTTAGACTGGTCTAAATTTAAAAGAGGTAGCAGACAACAATGAAAAATACATACAATTTGAAATTAAACCATCCCATGTGGTAGAAAATATTGTGGTTAAAGGAGAAATTGCTTGTTACAAGTAATTTCTCTTTTTTTCCACAATGTTTTCTCAAGTATAAAATCACGGGAACGTAAAATTCCGCGGAATGTACAGGAAATAGTTAAATTTGTGTACATATGTGCGCTCCCCCGGCCTGACTATAAAGTGATAATCATCATTTTATAGCAACTTAGGCTGATTGGTTCTGGGATGATTTATTGAACGCCGCTGTCAGTCAAATGGTCGATTGACCAATCGAATTATTCGTTTAGACCGGAATTGAACATTGAGCTCCAACATCTATGTTAAGTATTTTGTAGTTCTGTCTAATAAAAGTAGTAAATACAACTTATTCACGCTGTAGTTAACAGTATTTGCTGTAGTTATGGCGTTTAAATCGTCAACCAAAGAGGGATGGGCAGCGATTTGGCAAGTATGTCAATGTTAGCCCTCAAGCAAAAAGGTGCAAACAGTATCAACCCCTGTTTGACGTGTCAGAATTATTTTCTTGGTAGATTTTATGCATCGGTCATTATATTTGAATATCGAACTGACCTCTGCTGGAACTCATTTTCAATATTTGTTCACTTAGATCTTCGGAGGTTCCTTTTCGCACGACTGCTCCAGAATATCATTTTCTCTAGAAATGTTTGTGTTCCACAGACCGCCAGGTCTCTAAAGAATCTTCCGAGTTAAAAAAGACGGGTATTTGAAAACGATAGGCTGAAAATATGTGATTTTCAACCATTTTCACAAAATGACGCTTTTCGACGCCTTTTAATTAATGGGAAAACATTGTGTAAAATCATGAAATTGCTTGTAACAAAAAATTTCTTCATTTTACGTAATGTTTTCTATCCGGAAAGTTTACAAAATATAGATCTCACAAATTTTGAATTGTTATCTGCAACTCCTTTCATTTTGGACCAGTCTAAAATTTTGCTGTATGGTAATGGGTTAAGCGATAAACAAAAACCTGTTCTTGTTTAACGCTAAAACTCACAAATTTTCAGCATATCTGAATCGTTTAATGTCATTTGCTGGACTCTGTGGACCTAAAGTAATATCAACTGACGCACAAAATGTTGGTTTAAATTGATTGAATAGCACGAATGGGATACATAAAACCTATTTATACAAATAAGCAGCCGGGTTTAATCTTAAAACATATTGTCTTGACTCCTCGAGGCCCATTTCAATGGCTTCTATTTTAATTAAACCTCGAATTATCCTTATTTTCTTGTACACATATATAAAAACTGTGTTTCTAAATTTCTAAATTGAAACAGGAAGGCAGAGATTGAATGACGGATAGAGAGAGGGAGAGGAATAAGAAGAAACGGGAGAGAGAAAGGGTGAGGAAGAGATATATAGAGAGAGGTAGATAGAAAGAGAGAGGCAGACAGAGAGACAGAGACTCGGAGTGAGAGAGAGGCAGAGAGAGACAGAAAAGGAAACAGTGACAGACAGACAAAGATAGTCAGACAGAGAGAAACAGGGAGAGAGGAGGAGAAGAAAGAGAGAAGGAAAGAGAGAGTGAGAGAGAGAAAGAAAGAAAGAGAAAGAGAGAGAGAGAGTGACAGAGAGAGAAAGAGAAAGAAAACAATTATGAAAGGAAAGACATTGTTGCTCTTAATTTCTTCCTCAGAGAGAAAAAAGAATCCATTACCTCGTGAATGACCAGAAAACGCTATTTGAGTTCGACAGCGTAAAATTGGTTTTTCTTATTGTATTTATAAATGACCTTTAGATGTTTTTGGTTACTTTTGGCCAACACTGATGACGTGTATCGTAATAGAGGGATCATGTGGTCAGTCAAAAATCGTTTAGCTAATCAAATAATTCATTTACACAGAAAGGGAAGTTTTAGGTCCGACATTTATATAAAGCATTTTTTGTTGGTTTGGCGACATAAACGTCGTAAGTCAGCTGATTCAAACTGTGCTTACGACCTGTAGGTTTCAAACCAACCTTTGTACTTTTCAGCTTACCTGAGCACAACTTGCTCAAGGTAAGCTTTTGTCATCTCCCCATGTCCGTTGTCCGTCGTATGCCGTTTATCAGCCGTTGGAAGTAGTGACCTTTTTCTAAACTCGTTCATAAAGTTTTGATTCGTGAAAAAGTTGGGGGCCTGGCAGGACCGGGCTTATCAGGCTTATAAGAAATCGTGAATATTTCTTTAAAAATCCTCTCTTCCTAAATAACAAGGCCAATTTCAACGAAACTTTGAAATCTTCTCCTTAACCATAGTGCCATTTTGTTCAAAACTTTGTAAGCGTGTCCCGAGTTGACCCTTTTCAAAACTTGTTCATGAAATTTTGATTTTGGAAAAAATAAGGCATAGTAGGACAGGCTTATCAGACTAAGAGAAATCATAAAACAATTCTTTATAAACCTTTCCTCCTAAACCATTTGGTGAGTTTGGACCAAACTTGGCAGGAATGTTCCTTGTGCGATCCCTTTCAAAACTTATTCGTGAAATTTATTTAAGAGATGAAGAGAATATTTTTTGTTTTCATGGAGGTATGAACCGAAAAACCTAATCACACTGTATGAATACGCGAAGCGGATTCATACATTGTGTGATTAGGTTTTTCGGTTCATACCGCCATGAAAACAAAAATATTCTCTCCATTTCTTATAATTTAATAGCATCGAGACAGAAAAAAAACTTTACAAATTTTGATGCCTTTTTGTATGGGACTATTTGTGCGGGCGGAAGCATACAAATCTTTGCGTGCTCAAAATTTTGTTCATGGAGTTATGAATAATTTTTTTGACCAGAATTTTGATCGGAATGCTCGTTTTTGATAGACGAAACTAAAAATTAAATTATTTCTCCTTCTAAACAACTTGGACAATTGGGAGTAAACTTTGCATAAATGTTCCTTGGTGACCATTTTCAAACTTGTTTCTAAAATTTTGAATCCCCCTAAACAGTCGGCATAACGGGGCTTGCCATATCAGACCAAGAGAAATCATTCTCGGGTGAGCGATTTAGGACCATTTTTTGGCCCTCTTGTATAATACATGTTAGAGGTCATATCTTTTTTTTTTCAAAATAACACCGTTTATAACCTAAGTTGAACTGCCATGCTCGTGGCCAGTGGGCGCTGCCAGCGATCGGTCATTAAACACGGAATTTACTGCATTGTTTATGAGTTATAATTTTCTATTAAAACATGACTTCGTATATTTATTAATATGCACCATTGAAAGTCGGATCTTAACGCTGGCTTTCAGTATGAATTCACATCGAAGGAGGCATCCTTTCACGACTCTTTTAAATGGTAAATTTAACAATGTAGATAAAAATACACCCATCTATTTAAAATGTGTCTGAATGAATGAAGACAATAGGACCACTGCTATCGTTTTCAGAGGAGTCTCTTGTACTCGGTTCATTCCCATTCACCTCTGTAATGGGCTCAGTAAATAGTCCGCCATTACTTGATCATTGCATTACGCGACTTCGTACACCTAAAAGAAAAGCTAACGCATGGATTTGACCGTTTTGTCCATTACCTATTCAAACGATTTTAAAACAAAAGTAGTTCGTTGGCTTTACAGGTAAAAAGTCAAGTTTTAATGGAAATATAATGTTTCTTCAATCATATTCATTATGTCCAAACCGTTTTATATCTCGAGAATCAAAAGAAAAATAATGTATCTTAGCCCGTCACAGTTTTATATTTTGAGTAACGAATTTTCATCTTGCATTTCACTGTTACATTTTGGATTATTTGGGGTCAAATCTTGTAACTCCTCTTACAATCGGCATTTAAGGCTTTTTAGATTTTAACTTGTTAACCTATATTGCATTTTAGGATATTTGGGTTTATTTGTATATATTTGTTATTCGGGCTAAATCGTGCAATTCGCTCATTCCGAAACGCAAGCCCTGGGGTGGCAGGGTATTTAGAAGATCCATCCCAATAAGACCGTTAGTGTAACTAAACCGCTCATGATCACACGTTTAATCATGTTTGACTAGTAACAATCATGTTTGGCTCTAGTTTATCTGATCTCTATTTCTGTTAACAAATACCTTTTTTCTGCCATGGAGCTGTGTAAAGGTCGCTGTGTATGTATGTACAACATAATTCGAGGGGTTAGAGCAAAAACATAGTATGGGTCTAAACATTGTATAGACCCATACTATGTTTACTATGTTTTTGCTCTAACCCCGCGATATACACAATCTGGGCGGGTAGGATATTGGCCTAGATATATAGAATCTTTTAATAAGAAGCTAAAGTGAAGTGAGAAATATTGCCTAGAATAAAAATTTTGGATAAACAAATTGAAAAAGTCAAGGATGGGGGGTATCTTTTTTTAGGATTTTATTTCAAGTTTCATTAAAAGGTATTTTCTCTTATTCCATCATTGTCTCAATTTACACAGGTGTGGTATTTGTTTAAATGACGTCATCAGGTTGCATAATATTTCCATTAATGTTTTTTTTTGTCCTTGATTTTTCTTGGCAAAGTATAATTCCAAAGGTTTATAATATCTCTCGGCTTTGTTTAATCTAATTCCAGACGGCAAAATTTTAGACTGGTACAAATTGAATGCAGTTGCAGACGGAAATATAAAGTCGATTGAATTTCAGGTTTTTTTCTTCAATTTTCTAGGTAAAAACATTGTGTAAAAGGAAGAAATCGCTTATTCAAGCACTTTCTTCATTTTACGCAATGTTTCCCGATTTTGTTTCTTGAAGGGCACCACAACACGTCATTGTGTGGGAACGGGTTTAGCCTTTCTGATCTAAATTTCATCTTTGACATTATGGAAAATGGACAAATTGCTTGTAACACGCATTTTTTTTTTGTTTTGTTTTTTTGTTTATTTGTTTGTTTGTTTTCGTTTTCCACAATGTTTTCCAAAGACTTTTCGGGAGTGGGAGGCAAAATGCGGGATTGTGTTAGAAGGGTTAAGAAGCCTATTAAAGCGAGGTATTAAAGAGCGACGGCACAGTAAATTACATATAAACGCAGTATAAATCACTTTCCTTGTTTGGTGTAATACCGTGTGCTAGTGGTGACATCTTTCATTTCATATCTATAAGCGTATACCTGACATAAGTTTTTAGAGGAAATAAATGAAAGAATTATCGAATTGTCATATTTCCAAACTATATGATTTGATTGATTGAATGGGGTTTAACGCCGCTTTTAACAGTATTTCAGTCATATCGCGGCGGCTGGAGCACCTAACAATGGATTCCTGGTATTTCTCACACCAGTACTACCACTACATCCTTTCCTAGCCTCCAGCTGCTATTCCACTTAGGTTTACGATTATCAACCCATTGGTGAGAGACAATTGTCGGAAAGAATATTTGCCGCCGCCGGGGATCGATCCCATGACACCTATGATTGAAGATTAGGAGTCTGGCGCGCTACCGACTGCGCTATGACGGCAGCCACTATATGAATTAAGGGGGTAATGAAGATACTGTCTAGGATATCTTGTAAAATTATGAAACCTTAGTTACGTCAGAAAGATTGTCTGTAGCGTTTAACGCCCATCCTCGTCTCATCCCGAAGATATACACCTGTAAGAAAATAGACCTCAATGGGAAGGTTCGAAGCATCAATCTGCATGTTTTTGTGTTTATCAGTATTGAAAGACTAACAAAGCCTCGACCTCTAAATTCTTTCTGTGACTAGCATAGTTCAATGTCTGGAGTTGTGGTGGGTTGATGATTAACATTGGCGTTAACCGCAAGTCTTTGACCGTATAATGGTCATTGTAAACTTCAGCATCGAAAGGTTTGATAACCTTAAAGTTGTTGATCCCGAGACTTAGATACAATAAAAATCAAGTTGTATAACTATACGGTCAGCTTACATTGATGTTACTTAAGAAAATATAAAGCAGAGTTGCATTTTGAAAAAAAAAAAAAAAAAAAAAACGTATCACAATGTGTTCATTCCTTATGCTTCAACTATTGTATCTTTCATTATTTCTAAGAAAAATTTTCATTTCAAAGATTAGAAAAATTCAAGGAGAAAAGTGTTTTCGTTATAAATTTGTTTCGGCACATAGCCTTAAGGATTTAACTTGAAAACATATACTTTAAACAAAAGAAAACTTAGGGAGATACTGAAATTAATCGTAATTGATTTAATACGACATGATATGCCATTACAGAGGTCTTAAACCTTAAATTTGATTCTAGCAAAAAACGAAATGCCAATATATGCCAGAATATATTAAACATGACTGGGGAAATTGTGATATTTCAGATGACAGGGGAAAACCGAGATATTTCCTATGACAGGGGAAAACCCGTGATATTTCTGATGGCAGGGGAAAACCGTGATATTTCCGATAACAGGGGAAAACCGGGATATTTCTGATGGCATGGAAAACCCGTGATATCTCCGATGGCAATGAAAAAACACTGATATTTCCGATGGCAGGGGGTAACCGTGATATTTCCGATGGCAGGGGAAAATCGGGATATTTCCGATGGCAAGAAAAAAAAACTAAAAAACACACTGATATTTCTGATGGCAGGGGAAACCGGGAAATTTCCGATCGCAGGGGAAAACCAGGATATTTCCGAAATCCGATGACATGAAATACGATACTATTTCACATAAAACACTAGAATTACATCCGAATTGCTATCATCAATGCTGTTGACCCCTCCATAGCGTTTGCCTTCAGCGTTTCTCACACATCCAACTATCCCACTCATTATATACTTATATTTTTTTCTAGTAAAATATATACATTCCATACAGAAAAAAAAACGGAAACGCCAGGAAAACTCTGTATCTGATAGTGTCAAATACTGTTCCATATAAGTCTCAGATTACTTATTTTTCTTCCATATGACGTCATAATGAGAATGGAAAGGTAGAAGGGAGATACAGATTTTTTTATTTCACCGAATTTATTTAATAAAAAGTAAGCTGTATGATAAATGGAATATTATGTTACTATAGCGATACAACATCTTGTATTAGCTTTTCGCTGAAGAGGAAAATTTGATATTCCACACAAATGTAAGATATTGCATCGCAATTGCAACATAATGACTGTCAAACAAGGAATAAACCGACCAATCAAATTTTTTATTCAGCCCGGACCTGAGCTTATCAACTCCGACATTGGCGCCATTTCTTTACCTTTATTGTTGGTTTGGCGACTTAAACGTCGTAACTACAGCTTATTCAAGCTGTAGCTACGACATTTAGGTCGCCAACCAACAATTCTACTTTTGTTACATGCTACTGGCCATAAACTTTGCAAAGTAAGGCCGTTTGAAATCGAAGTGAGACTTCATGTTAGAGTCAATAGGCGTGGCCAAAGGAGAAAGTGGGCTGGCTCAGCGATTGGTCAATTATGTTTATGAACTGAAGCGCAGTTTTCGTTAACCTGAAATTGTCATCACGTAACGCATTTACTGACGTCATTTTACAAACGGCGTTATACGTTTCGCGAAATATCTAAAATTGATCAAATGCGGAATTTTTATCCTAACGGTTTACGTCATAAATAGAATATCGAATTCGTGCTCATAAATACCGAATTCATTAAAATGTTCATCTGAAACAGATAAAAGCTCTGTTTATAGATGATTCGTTCAACCCATTTCCTAAAATTTTAGATTGATTGGATGGGGTTTAACGCCGCTTTTAACAGTATTTCAGTCATATCGCGGCGGCTTGAGCACCTAACAATTGATTCCTGGTATTTCTCACACCAGTACTACCACTACATTCTTTCCTAGCCTCAAGCTGCTATCCAACTAAGGTTTACGATTATCTACCCATTGGTGAGAGACAAATGTCGGAAAGAATATGTGCCGCCGCCGGGGATCGAACCCATGACATCCCATAATTGAAGATTAGGAGTCTGACGCGATACCGACTGCGCTATGACGGCGGCAACAAAATTTTGGAGTGGCCGAAATTGAAAGGAGTTGCAGACCATAATTCAAGGTTAAAGACATTTCAGATATTTTCAACTCAGAGAGTAGAATCATTGTGTAAAATGAAGCAATTGCTTGTTACAAATAAATTCTTCATTTTACACAATGTTCTACCAATTGTTTTTGTTTAGGGGCGCCCAAAGGTGTCACTGTGTGGGAATGAGTTAATAAATTCGGTACCTTATGAACACTCATTGGTATATCAAATATGAATATATAGTGAGATGTGATCATTTCTAGATTCAGAAAACCTATTACAAGGGGAAAAGTTTAAACCCTTTTAGTCTGCACTCTTCTGCAGATGAGTTGCTTTCTTATCCTGACGGTTCACCTGGGGAGTCAAGATTTCACAAGGAACAAATAAATAGTACCCCCCCCCCTCGATCCCGCATTTTTTACACGCTACAAAGATGTGCCCTTTAGGAAAAAAATGGGTATAAGAGAAATCGATGGTTTTCTAACGTTTTGACACGTTACCAAACTTGGTAGATTAGCGCACTTTGATACACTGTCCGCAACGTCTATGAATTTGGACTTGTTTAAAATTGTGTCTTCCGGTAATGAGTTAAAACAGGGATGTATGTAGTTTGATCGTCGAATAAACATTTTTGTTTAACCCCTTCTCGTGTTATTATAATTATTATTATGTATTTAACTTTAGACTGGTCTGTTTTGAAAGAGGTTGGAGACTATAATAAAAATTGGATTCCATTTGATATGAAAATATCATATGGTAGAGAATATAGTGGGGAAAGTAGAAGTTGCTTGTTAAAAGCAATTTCTTTTTTCCCACAATGTTTTCTTCAGTTATTAAATCACATGGTTTGTACAGAATAGCTTAATACGAATAATGTTTTAATGATCTTTTTTGACACCCTTTAAGAAAAATGATTGGGAAAACACTGTGTTAAATAAAGAAATTGCTTGTTGTAAGCAATTTCTTAATTTTACACAATGTTTTCTTCCCAGACATTTAAAAAAATCAAAGATATCATAAACTTTAAATTGGATCCCCTTGCAATTTGGACTAGTCTAAAATTTTGCCGTCTGGTAATGGTAAATGACTCGACTGGAAGAATATCATCAATAGAAAACAAATTCTATGAGAGTGCGGGGGGAAACTTAAAAAGGGGCAGTTGATTAAAATCTTATGGAAATTTGTGCGTTTAAAGTTTTTTATTTGATTCTTATATGGCTCCCTGTGCACATGATTAAATCTGAAATCTGCGTCCAGTCTTTATTTCATTAAACATTTTGCCATTAAGTACAATATTAAAAGCCTATGAAAGTACGAAAGAACATCAATTAATGTGCGTTTATCAAATCTTACTATCAGGATTATTCGACTTCAACTCGGGTTTTTTTTATTTATTTTTTATCTTTTTTTTATGTTGTTTTTTAATTTACACTAGGCTATTGCTTTGTAAAATGAACACTTCTTTTTTACAGTTCGGTGTAAATATTGTTTTCTCTGAGTTATTTTTTGGTTTGACTGATTAATTGGATGGGGTTTATCGTCACTATTAACAGTATTTCAGTCATATCGCTGCAGCTGGAGCACCTGACAATGTATTCCTGGTATATCTCGCACCAGTACCACCGTTACATCATTTCTTAGCTTTCAGCTGCTATGCCACTTAGAAGTTCAAATTTGAAATAAAACGGTCTTTTTTTTTGCAAGATTTGTGGCAAGTACAATGTAACAAGCCTGAATAAGCTGTAATTCCAGTCAAAACGCTTCACAAAAATGTCGGCCTATATCGGAAGTAAACTTCCGGTCTATATAAATTACCTGATTGGTCGATTGACACCGCTGACGTATGACTACTCTTTGGTTTGTTAACACCTCTTTTAAAGGTTTTTTAGTCATATCACGGCGGCTAGAGCACCATTCAATGGATTTCTGGTATTCTTCACACCAGTACTACTACTACATCCTTTCCGAGCCTCCATCTGTTTATGATAATCCACCCATTGCTGGGAGACAAATGTCGGAAAGGATGTTTGCCGTGCCTTGGTATCGAACCTTGGATGCCATGATTTAGAGTCCGACTCGCTATCAACTAAGCTATGGCTGTGGGAATTTACATCAAGAAGGATACTCAGAAAAATTGAACTGTACTGTGAACAGTGTTCCTTGTCAGAGGCTTTTGAGGAAAAAGAAAAAATAAACAACAACAAAAGGATTCAAACTGAAACAACCACGTTTTAGCTGCATTTACTGTCATTTCCGAATCAAAATATTCGCGGCTTTCATGTTCTAACCAAATAGCCTGTTTGAGCCATTTTTAAATTTACAAATTTTACCTATTACAAGACAACATAATTCTAGATTGTTCCAAATTCAATGAAGTTGAAGACGACAACTTAAACTTGGTAAAATTTCTTAATATTTAGTCTTTTTATTGGTTTTGTTTTTATAGTAAACATTGTTGAAAATGAAGAAATTGCTTGTGACATGTAATTACTTCATTTTCGATAGTGGTTTCAAACCTTCATTTTTTTGAGGGGCGTCAAAAAGTGGGATTGTGCGGAAATAGGTTTAAGACCTTGTTAACCCATTCCAACACAGTAAAATTTTAGACCGGATCAAATTGAAAAAAGCTGCAGACGACAAATTCAAATTGCTGGAATTTTGAATTTTTTCGTCATTTTGGATAGAAAACATTGTGGATAATGAAGAAATTGCTTGATACAAGCAATTTCTTCATTTTCAACAATGTTTTCCGAAGCTTTTTTCTTGAGGGCCGTAAAAAAGAGGGATTGAGTTGGAATGGGTTAAGGAAGACGTTTATAAGGGTTTAGAACTTATGATATGTATGTCCGAAAAATTGGTCATCTATGAACTAAGTGAAATGAATTTAAATTGGAAGAACAAAAATCGAGTATGATATATCAAAATGGGTTCGATAACCAGGAAAACCTGTCTAAATGACGTTCCTTAATGACGTTAGGAAAACAAACGTTTTGATGACGTCACAATTGTCTGATTATTGCCATGCCCCTCAATAAAAAGCTTTGTTACGAGCAATTTCTTTATTTCAATAAGTTGTCTGTCCCCAAATACTGTGAAAATTTTAACCACTAAAAATTGTCGCCAGCATTTTCTTAAATGTACGCCAGTCTAATTTTGTCGTCTGGTAAAAGGTTTATTTACAAATAAAAGGTATCTTTGTTAGTTTTAATTTCGGGTTTTGGGGGGTTGTTGTTGTTTGTTTGTTTGTTTGATTTTTGTTTGTGTGTTTTTGTTTTTTGTTAGTTTTAATTTCGGGTTTTGGGGGGTTGTTGTTGTTTGTTTGTTTGTTTGATTTTTGTTTGTGTGTTTTTGTTTTTTTTGTTTTTTTTGGTTTTTTTTTTTTTTTTATTTTCATGATCTTTTTGAGAATCAGAAAGTTTATTTCAGAACATTGTCCAGCTTGCTCAATCAATGCAAGCTTATCAGGATGGATACTGTTGGCCCTGTTCAGAAGGCTGCTTTACCCTTGACGGGTTACATAACAGTGTCAATATATACCAAAACATTTTAAACCAAACAAGACATCAATCAATGTAATTTTATTAAACCAGGTTCTCTGAATTGCTTTCGTTTTTCCCACATGTGCCGTTTAATCATTGCTAAAAGGCTAGACCAATTCCTAAATAAAGATTTATTCTGCTCTGTTGAATACCTAACTTGAGCAATATCCCCGTGGTGTCTTTAAGGACCATTTGAGATTTTTATCCCTTATTCCATACAACAGTTTGGCTTGCAAATGGCCAATCCGACTATTGCTCGATTTTCAATGACATATCGAAACAAAGGAAAGATGCCCACACGCACTCAGAAACAGAATCTTGTCGGTGTTCAAACAAAATCTTGTAATTACAGCTTCTTTTGAGATGTAGTTACGAGGTTTTGTTTGAACACCATCGGTATACAAAAATAATTCTCTATGTATTATAAAATATCCAAAACTTCGCATCTTACATGTTTTGGAAGAACGGATGTACATGTTTCTTTCAAACTAAATATTTGAGAGTAGTACGAATTCAGAACTAGTGTCCCTATAAAATACCCATTCTCGTAAACCACGACGGCTAGGGAACCTTTCGTAGTTTATTGTATGTTATTGAACTCTAACTTATATTGAGCGCGTGCGTGACATTTCCAACCATTACACATGTGCGCCAAGTAAAGACTCAGATCAGCATGTGCATCCGCACAGTCTGATCAGGGTCTTCACTATGCGCTCTGTAGATAGATACTGACCAAAAGCTTCTATAAACAATCAGCGGCTATTCTAATTGCCCCGAATGTCTGTACAGGGTGCTCAATGTGTGCAAGTCACGCACATGCGAAATGGTTGGAAATGTCACGCATAGGCTCATGCATTTGTTATAATAACTGAATGCAAGAGCCTCTGGTCATGTCGAAAAGTATGTAATTTGGTCAGCCTGCGTAACTGCGACCGCAAATGTCGGAAACTGGAAAGGCTATTCTACCTTAATTTAATATTATTTTGGGGGCACGACCTCTGGTTGACCTCTGCCACATCCGATCTCTTTGCCACGTATTTGTTTCACGTAACAACAATCAGGTCCCTTAGGCCTGAGGGATAACATATTATAAAGAAGACAAAGAGGGAAAATGTTTAAAAATGCTTGATTTAACCTTCTAGAGATCAGACGACTTTTTAATCCGCAGTTTCATGGCGGAACTTCTTTAATTATATGAGGGTTGTCCAAGAAATTCAAGATCTATTTTCACTTATTTTGTCATCAACGGTGATTAACCCGGTATGGAAACTCTGTACGTAAAAATGTTGGGTGCTTCCAAGATGGTGGATAAGATTTGTTTAAAAGGTACGTGCCATTTATTTCTAGTCATAACTATTGATGTGCATTTTCATTCAAAGAGTTGGATATCATCGTGAAGACAATTGATTGGAGAACCAATGAGTATAATTCCTTTGAAATGATAAGCACCGTTTGGCTGTAATGTTTGACTGAACACCGTGTTTTGTGACGTTGAAAATCGAAGCGAGAGATTGTGATAAATCGTTCTGTATTTCCGAATACAGAATGTTTCTGAAAAAAATAACACAAACCTAGATGGGTAGAAACATCTTCACAACAATATATAAGTAATGTGCGTCTCTTGTCTACTTTTGTTGTAATTACGTTTTTAAAACACGCATGGTGTACTGTTCGGTTCAAACCGAAACTAACCTGTGGTACTGTTTGGTGAAACGAATTTCTGTACGTTGAGGGGCCAGATAAGAACAAAAAGTCTGTACGCTTGTGTTTTTATGAATGAAACTGTACAGTGTCTATTGATTCATGCATTTTTGTGTAGATTGGTTGATTAGTTAGGACCTGAGACCACTATCAACAGTATTTTCGTATTGTCGTGGCGGCTGAAGCGTTTCACAATGGATTCCTTTTACCCAAAGTCTGTACGCTTGGGTTTTGAGAACAAGACCGTGTACATGTAACTTGTTAGTCTCACATATGAAATTCCGTGTTGAACTATCGAAAATCATTTTTATTTTCACCATAGCGTTTCAACAATGGTAGAAATAATGGTCAAATTTCATTCCATCTATTAATTATCCTTTTCAGTCTTGGATCTGGTGGCTTACCGTCACCTTCTTTTCTGATGATGCAATATTACATTACATATTTCAACGTCGATCAGGTGTTTTTGTCGTATTTTAGAACGTTAATAACCAATTGTCCAATTAGTATCGAAGTTTTAAGTTGATTCATTAATACTGGACATGATAAATGGCTGAAACAATGACCTAAGTACATTTCGAAGACAATCTGAAAACATTAAATTTAGTAAATATTTAGTCCTGTTGATAAGGTCGATATGCCATTCCATGATAATGTGTCCGTACATCGAGGTGCCTCATTGCACTAAGTTTAATAACGCTTTTCCCAATGTTTAACACGGTTTGATAAGTACATGTATCTAAAAGATTCTTGTTAAACCGTCACATAATCTATAATTAGCCCCAGGAGAGAACCTGGTTATCGTCACTCTCCCTGATGCTATTTGTAGTTTGTCATTCAATAAACGCCTATGATGGTCAACCATCACAGTGACAATAAGAGTTGCGATCATTGATCTTCACAATGAGTGGTGACGATTAGGCATTAGATCCCAGACTGTTAAAGTATGTTTCGAATTTAAAAGTTCAGAAACTACCAAGGAATGACACAAAGACTTGGCTCATGATTCTTGTAATAAAAGTGTGCGAGCCCAATGAAATAATGAGAACCGAAACTTGTCGTACAATCTCAGGACTACCGAAAATATAATTAGTGCGATACCATAATGATAAGCATCGCTACATCACGGGTGGATCTCGTATGCATGTAGAACTAAACATCATGTCTGAATGTTAGCCAAAAGAATTTTTAGAAAAAACAAAGACCAGCTGGATAGCATCTATTGATCAAGGTTCTTTTAATGAGGATCATTCTTGGATTTTCTCTCTTGAATACACTCTAGAAATATGTTAGTCTTTATCCTTGTTTAACCTGGACGTTTCTTCTAACTACCTTGTTTTAAGTTCAGCTAAAAAGTTAATATTTAGAGCTGAAAATACTCTATCGGTCCTAAAAATACATTTATGAGTTATTTCTCAACCATACACTAATACCACTATGAGATTCTTTATAACTAAAACCAAACTGGAAGATACAAAAATAAAAAATCGCACCTGCCCAATACTGAACAGGATAAAACCAAAGGCAATGAAGTGAAAGGACTAATGCACGATTTGGCACACACCTTATTTATATACAAAGATTTGCCATGTTTGATTTACTTATATCATATGCGTAAATATAGACCTATATTGTAGTATAAAAATAGTAACAAAATAATTTGTGACAATTCCCTTCAGATTTATTGGTAAAAGGACAAAGTGGGGATGGCACAAGAATTGTTATCATACATTGGTATATCTGGTACCCGCTTGATTAATATATTTCATCATCTTCTTGCAGCCTTATTTTCTCTTCTCAGGTTTTCACTAGGATAACCAAAATATTCTTACGATTTGAAATTCTTAGACAATTGTTCGAATGCCTGCAGATTTCGGCAACTATAAAAATGAACTATTTGATAAGGGAGTATGGGTTTCATCGAGGCACATGCGCTTATAACGAAGTGTAAATTCATAGAGAATGTACAACATAAACAACAAATTTATAATAACTGGCTGTATTACAGAAATTTCGATAAGGCCTAAAAGGTGTGAGGACTTTTTAAAAGACAATATCGCATGCTTTAAATATCACCTTCAAGGTCAATGTCACAACCAAACACCCCCATATGAAAAAAATGGCATGAATGCTAAATAATTTGCTGATGTTTGTTTCACAAATAACCTACAATACTCATTTCGGGTAGGCAAGTAACTCGCGGATGTAATCTTCTGTTTGCACTACCTTTATACAAATATCTTGGTCATATGTCCTAAAAATACTATTTTAGGAATAATAAGATAACAAATTCAAAAGATTTTGAAGAGTTTTTTTATAGAGAATATCATTGTGCGTACAGGATCTACTTCTTCGGTGAAATATATTCTACATTATCTTGGTCCGATTTTTATTTATGTTTAAAGTAATAAATCATATGAATTTACATTAATGAAATCGCCAATTTTTGTCGGTATGAAGGATGAAAATGGCTAAAATGAATATCCGCCCTATAATCATTGATAACAAAGAAAACCTGATTTTACGATAGCTAAATGATACTTTTTGTAAGTCATTTATTCAAAGGCAGAAAATGAAGATACTTATAACCGACATTTTTCCCATCTACATTACATCTGAATGGTCAACTCGAAAAGATTCAAATTGAAGCTGCAAGAACTGTAACTGGTTGTTCAAAATTAGTTTCTCCTGCCGACCTCTCATCTGAGTCCGGTTGGGAATCTCTCAAATAAAGAAGGTGTAAACATAAACTTATTCTCTATTTTAAAATGGTTAAAGGATTATGTCCAAATAACCAAAGTCCATTAGTTTCCCAAATATTTGGAAGCACATCCTTTTACAGACTTCGTGGATCTCAAAATCGTAGAATTTTTAACTGTAGAACAGAGCTCTAAAGAAGATCTTTTCTACATACGGTCATTGACCAATGGAACAAATTACCAATCGACATAAGAGATCAGACTAGTTCACACCTTAAATCATCATTAGGAAGAAGAACGTAAAAAGATTGTGCTTCCGTTCTAATCCCTTTTGCTTGATATTTATAGATATGTTTATATTATTAAGTACACTTATATGAAGTAATGCATATAAGATATGTTTTTTAAAAAAGGATTTAGTGGTAGCGGTACAAGGAATCCATTTGGAAGCGATTCAGTCGCCTCGACATGACTAAAATACTGTTAATGCTGGTCTTAGGTCCCAATTAATCAACTAATCTACACACAAATGCATCAATGGACAATGTGCAATTTCATTCATAAAAACCCAAGCGTACAGACTTTTTGTTCATATCTGGCCCCAAAACGTACAAAAACTCGTTTCACCAAACTGTACAGCAGGTTAGTTTCGGCTTGCACCGAACAGTACACCATGCGAGTTTTCAAAGTGAGATTACAACAAAAGTCGACTAGAGACGTGAATTGTTTATATATTGTAGTGAAGATCAGTCATTTCTCTCCCCATCAAGGTATGTCTTTTTAAATACAGAACAATTTTTCAAAATCTCTCGCTTCGATTTTCAACGTCACAAAACACGGTGTTCAGACAAACATTACAGAAAAAACGGTACTACACCATTTCAAAAGGGTTATACTCATTGATTCTTTAACCAAATGTCTTCTCGATGATATCCAACTCTTTGTATGAAAATGCATACTGAATGGTTTCTGACAAGAAATAAATGACACATACCTTATAAACAAATCCCGTCCGCCATCTTGGATGTACCCTACAATTTTGACGTAAAGAGTTTCCATACGGTGATAAAGTGCCTTGTTGGTGTTATAACAATGGGTTATCGGTAAAACTTGAGGAGAATGGTACCTCAGTATAACGAATCTCGGACCTTGCTTGACGTATTGCTTGTAACTCGATTACAAGGACACTTATCAAAGCCACGTCCCGCGTGTACACTTGTTGTGAAGACAGACCAAATCATAATATAATCTCTGAAATAAATGTTGACTGAAACTGTTTTTGAGCTGTTCTCTGTGACCGTGGATATTGATGTTAATCTGCCCGAATCGCGTCCCGTAGAGAAGTAACCTTTGGCGGTGAAGTATACCAAATCCAGCGGGGCTGACTTTAATGATTATGGCGAATGTGACAGCCTTTGGGAATCGCGCATATATAGTTCAAGATTGGTTTCAAAGGATGAGTGAGATGTGATGGTATGTTTTTTCTTTGACACTTTATTGAGTGCTCATCATTTCCACTCGATTGATATAAAGTATCATAACTAAGGACTGATAGAATTTAATTAAATGAAAAATACGCCCTCGTCGGTGTGCGAGCAAAAATTTCGAAATGCAACTTAATTCAAACTGTATTTACGATACTTTGCTCGCCTATCGAGGACACGCGTACCATATCTGATTCCAAACAACGATGAAGGTACATCACGCTCATTTTGGAAGATAAATGATGTTGAAACATCCACCATACAATTTTTGAACGGGACACATGTTGAGTCCAGCTACTGATCCTGATGTGTCTACATTTGAAAGCAGGGTGTTTGATGATACGCATTCTTTACCCGTGAAATATTTTGTTGGATTTAAACTTACACATTTTATTTCTGAATTATGTAATAAGTTCGCGAATTTATTGTACAAACCCTTTGCTGAATCAAATGGATTCCCTTGCTTATGACTCTATCTTTCCGAGATTAGAAATACAGCACCCTGATCTGAGCAGGTAAATTAATGGATGGCTGGCTATGCCCATTGCCTGCAACAGGAAGTTCGACTTTGGGTATGAAACAGCATTGTTTTGTCAAATTGGTAGTCAGTTTGTTTGAATGGGGTTTTACGCCGCTTTCAACAATCTTTCAGTTATATCGCGGCGGCTGGAGCACCTACCAATGGGATCCTGGTGTTTCTCACACCGGTACTACCATTACATCCTTTCCTAGCCTCCAGCTGCTATCCCACATAGGCATACGATTATCAACCCATTGGTCAGAGACAAATAATCGGAAAGGATGAGTGCCGCCGTCGGTTTATAGTCAGTGATATGTCACAAAAAAATAAAATGGTTGGTTGGCGACCTAGGTCGAGAGACAAAGATCACTACCTGTTTTAAAAGATGTTTTGATTGGTCGATCAATTTTTTGATTGACGGGGGAGATTCGTGTATTGTTTGATCTATAATTTAATCTTTAGTTTCGTCTATCCAAAACGGGCGTTCTGATTGGTCGAAAAAAATTATACAAAACTTTATGAACAAAATTTCGGTCACGCAGCGATTTTGAATGCTTCCACACAAAATAGTCCCATACAAAAAGGTATCAAAATGTGTAAAGCTTTTGATTTTTTCGCTCGATGCTATAAAATTATAAGAAATGAACAGGATATTTTTTGTTTTCATGGAGGTATGAACCGAAAAACCTAATCACACAATGCATGAATCCCCTTCACAAATTCATAAAGAGTGATTAGGTTTTTCGGTTCATATCTCAATGAAAACAAAAAATATCCTGTTCATCTCTTAAATAAGGATGTTAGATGTGTTATGCCAAAGATTTATACTACATGTAGGTTCTAGTTAGGTAAAGAGAGTGTAATGTTTGATCTATAAGGATGTAGGATGTGTTAAGCCAAAGATTTCTACTACATGTATGTTCTAGATAGGTAAAGAGAGTGTCTTGTTTGATCTATAAGGATGTAGGATGTGTTATGCCAAAGATTTCTACTACATGTATGTTCTAGATAGGTAAAGAGAGTGTCTTGTTTGATCTATAAGGATATTAGATGTGTTAAGCCAAAGATTTATACTACATGTATGTTCTAGTTAGGTAAAGAGAGTGTCTTGTTTGATCTATAAGGATGTTAGATGTGTTAAGCCTAAGATTTATACTAAATGTATGTTCTATTTAGGCAAAGAGAGTGTATTTTTTTGATCTATAAGGATATTAGATGTGTTAAGCCAAAGATTTATACTACATGTATGTTCTTCTTACGTAAAGAGAGTGTCCAGTAGGTCTTTGTTATTGTTGATGGTGCTTGTCCTTTAAGCTCTGTTGTTTTAACCCGAACAACCATCACATGTTCCAATTGTAATTAAGGTTGATGTTTCATCTCATTATAATGTAATTTCATTTTCTCTTACCAAGACTTTCGTCCATCTATTAACAAAACTTGGGTACGAATTATAAAATCACAGTAAAAGCAGAGATTAAACAGGAAAAGGGTCTATTCTATCAAATTGTAAATATTTAGAAATATTTAGCACGTTGTGATATGCCCATACCGAGGCCTGACTGCAACACCATACCAAGTGTCTAAACATTTTGTATACACTTAGTGCATTCTTTTACCCACTCGTTGATTCACCTAGCGGTTTAACTCATTTCCACACAATCCCGCTTTTTAACGCCGTTCATAAAAGCTCTGAAATACATTATGGATATAATGAAAGAAATGCTTGTTATAAGAAATTTCTTCATTGTCCACTTTTCCTCTACCCAAAAAGACAAAGACTTTCTAATTTTTCCTGTCGTCTTCACTTTCTTTGGATTATGACTATTTTAATATTTTGTCATCTGGTAATTAGTTAAATAATTGGTATTACTTGAAAGATGAAGTAAGTATCAACACGCAAAGGACAGCGCAGGCTGACTATAGTCGACACTCTCACTTAAGAGATGAAGAGGATTTTTTTTTGTTTTCATGGAGGTATTAACCGAAAAACCTAATCACACTGTATGAATTCGCGAAGCGGATTCATACATTGTTTGATTAGGTTTTACAGTTTATACCTCCATGAAAACCAAATATATTCTCTGAATTTCTTAAGATTTGATAGTATCGAGCGGAAAAAAAACTTTAAAAATTTTGATTCCTTTTTGTATGGGACTACAAAATCGCTGCGTGCACAAAATTTTGTTCGTGGAGTTATGAATATTTGTTGTTGTTTTTTGGGCCAATCAGAACGCTTGTTTTTGATAGACTCAACTATAAATTAAATTATTTGTCATAAGTTTTACTGTATCTAGAGTTTCTTGTATTCATGTGATTGGGTTTTTCGGTTCATACCTCCATGAAAACAAAAGAAAATATTCTGTTCATCTATTAAATGAATAATTCTTTTCGAGCAATCAGAACGCCCTTTTTTGATAGACGAAACTAAAAATTAGATAATACTATTGTTACATTACAGCATTGAAAGTGCTTTCTATGCATTTTCTTTTATTTTATCTGAATCATGAAAACGCAATATTACAGACATATTTTATAGGAGGATTATCAAAAGCATAATTGCCACAATACCCTTGCGCTGTAATTACATAGGCGGTGAAATGAATTACAAACCGATATCAAAGACATCTCGCCTTAGGGGAACGCACAGAAAGAAAGTTAGTGAATTGTTTATAGAATTATCTTCCGGATGCTGCACAGTTATTTGATTGTGTGAAACAATTTACATCCAGATCCTTGATTTCGAGATAAAGGGATAAGTTAAATTGATTCAGTGTTCATCCTGATTCTTAGCTAACCTGAGCACGAAGTGCTCAAACGGAAGTACTGTGATCAAATTCTGCCCGTCGTCCGTCGTCTGTCGTGTGTCAATAATTTCTCTTAATGACAATTCCTCTCTAAAACCCTGGTCAAATTTCTATTTGGATACTATTTCGTTATTACGAAATAATCTTCAAAGTATTTACGAAATAATTAGAATAGCTTGAATAAGCTGTAAGCCGCCGTCATAGCGCAGTTGGTAGCGCGTCGGACTATCATTCAAAGGGTCCCGGGTTCGATCCCCGACGGCGGCAATACTCTTTCCGACATTTGTCTACCACCAATGGGCAGATAATCGTAAGCCTATGTGGGATAGCAGCTGGAGGCTAGGAAAGGGTGAAGTGGTAGTACTGGTGCGAGAAATACCAGGAATCCATTGTTAGGTGCTCCAGCCGCCGCGATATAACTGAAAGATTGTTAAAAGCGGCGTTAAACCCCATTCAAACAAACAAAACAAATTGAATAAGCTGTAGTTACGCCGTTTAAGTTACCAAACCAAACCAACAAAACGCTCTAAATAAATGCCTGCCAATGTTAGAGTCTAAAAATTTACTTCAATTCTTTATGAACGATTTTATAGGCCGACTGGTTATTTGACTGACAGCCACGATTAGTCAATTGTAGGGGTTGAATACAAGAGCTTACTTCTTTCGTCACAATATAATTAGAATAAATGAATACAGTTAATCCACTCTATTTAGCGAGTATTACCATTAAGAGACCACATTCTAGAACTATAGAATAGTTGCTGTAAGTCAGTTTGATATCATTTAAATCCTTTTTTCTTGGTACTCGTTAGAATTGACGAATCGCGATTGTCAGTCAATTAAACAGTCGACCAATTAAATAATTGCTTTAGACCAGAAATGAGTTTTGAACACAGACATTGGCCTCCATTTATTAGCCTTTTGGTTGGTTTTTCGACTTAAACGTCGTAACTTCAGCCTTTTCAAGCTGTAGTTATGACATTCAGGTCGCCAACCAACTATTTTATCTTTTTGTTAGATGCTACTTGCCATTAATTTTGCAAGATAGCGCCTTTTAAAAAAAGCAAAGCGTGGCTTCTCTCGGACGGGAGTGGCAAATGGAGAAAGTGGTTGGGACCAGCGGTTGGTCACTGTTTGAGTGGGATAATTTTAATAAGTTCTAATGATATGTGATTATGCATATCAACCGACCAAGTGTACCTGGTAAAATAATCTATTCCGTCTGCATTTGTGTATATCGTGGTTACTCGATCAGTTTTCGTGCAATAACGCTTTTATGCCGAACATGAAAAAACTTTGGAAAATATTGTGGATAATGAAAATATCGCTTGTAACTGGCAATTCTTCATTATCCACAATGTTTCTGTAAAAGACCAAAAAATGTTATCTAAATTGTTTGTCTGTATTTTTGTCGTTGTTGTTATTGAAATTGGGCCAATCTAGAATTTTGCTGAGTACTAAAGGGTTAAAAGACATAACAAGCTTAAGACTTAGGTCCTCTGTTTAAGATTATATAAAAAGAGAGATAAGGTTCTTTTCTATAACACCAGTGAGCGTTTATTTGTTGAATTTATATTGTTGAAATCAAACGAACCCGATTAAAATCATAATGCAATAGTACCCCGCAGCTCTCAAAGGTGTAAGAAATACAGACTATCCATTGCTTTTAGGGTTATCTACTAATGTCTGAAGCCATAAAGAAAATTTTAGCACTAAAGATCATTTCGTAATTACAAAATGTTATTTCGTTATTACGAAATAGTATTTCGTAATTACAAAATACTACTGAGATTATTTCGTAATTCCGAAATGTTATTTCGTAATTACAAAAAACTTCTGAGATTATTTCATAATTACGAAATGTTATTTCATTATTACGAAATGTTTTTTCGTAATTACAAAATACTTGTGAGATTGTTTCGTAATTCCGAAATTTATTTATTTATTTATTTATGAAAAAAAAAGTCACACCGTCGTTTGATAAATCAGGCAATCTGCATTGTCAGAGGTCAGTGGGCGTGCAAGTGCTCCGTAATGTACATACCAACACTATAAATAGCTAGGAATCGCTCAGTGATCCCTAAGAATTAACATTCAAGGTTTTCAATCAAAATTCAATAAATGAATCACATTACAAAATGTTCTAACCAAAAGCTTTAGCTCCATATATCTGGGTAATTTTTCATCCTATGATGCTCATATTTCACAGGGGTTGAAGCATTGACATTGAGTCTGTGAACATATGTCCTTAATCTTTAAAACTTAACATTAATCTAATTCAACCGAATATCAGTTTCGTCTGTCCCATGATAGATATTGGTGTTCTGCGTTGTTCAGTGGTAAGGCTGACGAATTCGTATTCTGGGAAAAGTTAAGGGGTACAGGTTCGAATCCTGGTCGTGCCACTGGTCACGTGGGCACGTCCTTCGGATAGGGATTCATAGTACAATCCTAGTAATGTCCATACCCAGAATGCTTATTCATGAATAGGCGAACTTCTCTTTGATATACCTGAAATATTATTTTAAAAAACTACGAAAACCCAATTCAACTAGGAAATGAAGTAATTTTTTTGTTTTTATTTTCATTGGGGTATAAAAACAACAACAACAACAACTTAAATCTCAATTCGCTCATTCATACATTAGTTTGATTAAGTTTTAAGGTTCACACTTCAATCAACACAGCAACAAAAAAACCTATTATCTTCATTTCTTATAACTTAATGCCACCAAGCAAAACAGATTAAATATTCAGCTAGCTTTAATTGCTTTGCGTGCAATCATACACAAATGATAGTATGCTGGGAGTTTTGTTAATGGATGTAGGAAAGCAAAATTTTAGTCTATGAAATCGCCCGAATCTTGATAAACGAAATTAAAGTATTCATGGATGGATTCGATTATAAAAAGATAAATTGATGGGTTCGCGCAGAATTCTGTAAGTAGCTTTAACTATAGGAATACACACTTGTTTTGAATTGAACGGTCGAATTAAAGAAAAGATCGAGTGAGCAAATTTTTTTAGCATGAACTATTATGTATTCTTTCGCACAAAGTAGATCAATAAAATTTTACTTAAGACCGGTAAGTGTTTTGTTTTGTTTTACTTGGTTGCATTGCATAAGAAGAAATAAAGATTTTTTGATTGTTTTGTTTTCACTGAGATATAAACCTTAAAAATAAATCACACCTATCATCGGTATGACTTCGCGAATTGATACAGTATGATTTAGTTTTTAAGTTAAAAACTCAATGAAAATAATAAAAAAAAGTATTCTAGTAATTTTTTTATTGTGTACATGTTGTACCTGATGTGTCTTTGTTCTCACGCTAGGTTTGTTTAATAAAGTTCCTGTTTTTTTTTGTTTAATAAAGTTCCTGTTTTACTAAAAAAATGAAGGAAAACACACACACACAGAGAGAGAGAGAGAGAGAGAGAGAGAGAGAGAGAGAGAGAGAGAGAGAGAGAGAGAGAGAGAGAGAGAGAGAGAGAGAGAGAGAGAGAGAGAGAGAGAGAAATAAATCACTATATATAGTTACCCATTACATATCAGAAAAAAAATCGATATATCAAAATCTTTTCTGATATGTATAGGGTATATACGTGTAAGCATTGAAATTAAATAACATCATTAACTGAAATCAAATAAGAGATATGTGTTAAGTGTTTATCTAAAGGCAATTATAGCTAATTTGTAAAGCTGGTTTACACGAGGATCAAAGGCTTTTCTCGTAGTGTGAAAACTCTTGTCCGAAAATATTCCTTTCGAATATAGGTTTAATCACGCGTAAAGGGACTATCAAGACATTGAAGAATTTGGGGGGGGGGGGTTAATGGGCTTGACGCCGCTTTCAACAATCTTTCATTTTTATCGCGGCGGCTGGAGGACCTAACAATGGATTCCTGGTATTTCTCACACCAGTACTACCCTAGTCTGCAGCTGCTATCCCACATAGGTCTACGATTATCGACCCATTGGTGAGAGACAAATAGTCGGAAAGGATGAGTGCCGCCGTCGGGGATCGAACCCGGGACCTCTAGATTGACAGTCCGACGAGCTACCAACTGTGCTATGACGGCGGCAAGACATTGAAGAATCGCCCACCGACCTCCGATGAGAGAGGCTGAAATATTAAACGACATATGATAAAAGGTAAATCGCTGGACCTAAACGTCTTAGCTTCAACTTAGATAAGCTGAAGCTACGACATTTAAGCCGCAAAACCAAGGAAAAGAGTTACTATAAATGTCAGAGAACAGTTTATTTCCAGTCTAAATAAATTTGTTTGGTCAATCGACAGACAGCGACGATTCACTAATAACATGATACAAATACATGAACATGACCCCCCCACACACATAAACCTACAAAGATGTTCAATAGTAAGGTAGAATAACCATATTGAATGGAACACCTTAAAGGCCCCAAAATAATCTATCAAGATTAGCCTAATCAGTCTGAGCAGACTGGTCATGGTCGTTAAGGCTTTTCACATTTTACAAGCGATCCCTTTTTGTTTGACGATTCGCCTATTGGCCGATCTCTAGCCACGCCCACTTAGCACAAACAGGATGTTCAACTTCGATAGTAAACGAAGCTGTATTTAAGGCAACTAAATATGTAACGAACAATTGTCAGCCCGATTAGCTCAGTTGGTAGAGCACTTGACTTCAAACCTCAAGATCACGGGTTCGAGCCCTGGGCTGACCATATCAACTAACAAACTAATTGTCTTTCGGATGAGACGTTAAACCGAGGCCCCGTGTGACGATGCTATCCATCGAGCACGTTAAAGAACCAGGCGGAGCCCCCGTAACAACTAACCGTCTTCTGGGGGCGTCGCTCATATGGGCATGTGCTACGGTAGAGACGATAAATAAACGGAAATACACACAACAAACAATTCAAATGGTTGGGTGGTGACCTAAATGTCATAACTACAGCTTGATTCGCTGTAGTTACGGTAATTGACCAACCGCGGCTGTTAATCAAGAAATATATCGACCAATTTAATCAATTATTCAGCCCGGACCTGAGCTTTCAACTCCAACATTGGTCGCCATTTTTGTCAATCTTTTTTGTTGGTTTGGCGACTTGAGCGTCGTCTCTACGGCTTTTTCAAGCTGTAGTAACGACGTTTAAGTCGCCAACCAACCATTCTACTTTTTGGTTACATGCTACTGGTCATAAAACTTGCGAAATAACGCCGTTAAAAATCAGCCACCTAACCAACAAAAATGCTTCACATTAATGTCAGCCTATGTCGAAGTTCAAAGTTTTCTTCCGGTCTAAACGAATGATTTGTTTTGATGATATTTTGATTGAAAGCTGCTAGCCGTCATTTGATGTCGGAATATGTCATTATCTCAAAAAACAACTTTAAGTCAATTTATTTCAGTTCGATTGCGACTAAAGCATGGAGCTTCTGTCGTTTTTGAACAATTACTTTCCGGTTCACTAGTCAAGCGCCTTTCATATCAGGGTGGAAGAATAGAGCTTTTTGATTTAACTTTAAATATTTTAAAACTTCCAGACTACAAGGACCAAAATGCCATAATCTTTTACGTTTTTCCTTTCTTTTTTCAATTCTCATAGGCGTTGTGTTTTATAGGATAGAACAACTCCCAGTCTACAGCGACCCATGCTATAATCTTTTACGTGTTTCTTTTTCTTTTTCTATTTTTATAGACGTTGTGTCTTATAAGATAGAACAACGCTAATTTAGTGCCACCAAGTGTACTGTAGAGTATTGGCACATCTCAATTAAGACTAATTTATAATAAGCCAACAATCACGAATCTTTCATTGCCGGCACTTTAATTGGTGGCTACGAGTTTCTCGGTTCCATTTCAAAGACAGATAATTGCATAGTACGGACTTTCACAAACAGAACATGAAAATGTGGGGCTAATAAGAGGTTTCGATACACACCTGATTCTTAACTAATGTCTTGTTGGCTTAACCCATTACCAGGCGACAAAAATTTAGACTGATCCAAATTCAAAGATGTTGAAGACGACAATTTGCAGTTGTGAAATTGTAATTATTTTATTGTTTTGGGAAAAAAAACATTGTGGATTATCAAGAAATTCTTTGAAACAAACGAGGATTTTTTGCGACGTTTCCTAAAGTTTCTTTCATAAAAGGTGTAAAAAGCGGGAATGTATAGCAATTAAGAAATCCCTGGCCCCGCATACTGATTCCCAATTAACTTCGACAGGAAGTTCCGTTTCGATTTTCAACGGCGTTATTTCGAAAAATTTATTGCCAGCAGCATGTTACAAAAAAAGAAAAATGGTTGGTTGGCGACCTAAACGTCGTAATTACAGCTTGAATAAGCTGTAGTTACGACGTCTAAGTCGCCAAACCTACTAAAAAGGTTACAAAAATGGCGGCCAATCTTGGTGTTGAAAGCTCAGGTCCGGGCTGTATAAATGATATGATTGGTCGGTTCATTTCTTGATTGACAGCCTCAATTGGTTAAGCTAGGAAGTTCGTCGGTCTACGACAAATCATATTCCAAGATAATAACATTGTTCGTGCTAAATTTAGAATATACCCAAATTTCAAATTTGAATTAATGTTAAAATTCAACTTCAGTTTTGAGTGTGTTTATAATTACGGACATTTTTTTTAATTTCGTGCATGTCCCATCATCGTAATCCGGATTTGTCTTTAATCTGGACTTGAAATTTGAATAAAACGGACGAGGTTTTATAATAAAGGCCAGATATCCAAACGCCTTTTTCCGCGAACACTTATCAGCGATGCAATAGTGTTTTAGCTAGCAATTTGAGAACCGACTTAGGTACTATATGTAGGGTGACGATGATTTCCCGAAGTTACAGTCCTTTTCGTCTAGATATTGTGTATGGAGAGCCGATCTTTTCGAAATTTGAAATAAAAATGAATCAGTAATAACTAAGAACGATGCTAAACGTTATCAAAAGTATATGCAAACAAACAAACAGCAACAACAATCCACACAGATAAACACATAAAAACAGCAATAACAAAACTGGACTTAATAGTTTCAAATTTTCCCCAAACAACTTAGACTCGTAGGGTATTTAGCGTACAATCCGAAAATTCTGTGGTAAAGGGAGAGAACAAACACTCTATGTCATGCTCAAAAGTGGAATTGTTTACTCCCCTGGTAGCTTTGTAAGAATGCATGGGGATGTTCGTATGATAGTGAAGACAAAGGTGCACGCGCGTGCGTGTGTTTAAGTGTGTGTAGGTGTGTCCGTGCTGTGTAAAAGCAATCAGTTTTGAAAATCATAATTTATGAACTTTTATTTATTTAACCTCTTCCGACACAACCCCATTTGTAACCCCCCCCCCAAGATAAAGTCTTTGGAAAACAAGCAATATCTTTATTTCGATCGAACTATTATCTTCCTCTAAAGACGAATAATCTTCAAATTTTATTTACATAAAATCAAATGTGCGGAACTGCTTTGAATTTGGACAAGTCTAAACTTTTGTCGTCTGTTAATGAACCAAAACTTTTAATAGAACTTCATATGTATTTAGCTGATAATTACGTAAGATTTACCTTAAAAGATAACATTTATTACATACCTATAAAAGATATGAATTAAAATCTGGCTATCTAATACAACTCAACAGAAAAAATCCGTATTCGGCGTGTACCAAAAACCGTATTCGTCGAGTACCGTGAAACACGGACTATTTTTTTGTGTATTGACGTTCGGGTTTTTTCGGAAAGATGGTTATTTCTTAATCATTAAGAGAATTTTCTAATGTCATGTCCTAAAGGTTATATAATATAAGGAATAATACAACAGTGTGTTTTGCTGTTTGTTGTTATCATGTTCTCGAATCGAGTGTAGGTATTTTTTGTTGGATTCCACCTTCGGTCTCATCCAATAAAAAACACCTACACACTATTCTCGAACACGATAACAACAAATAGAAAAAGACTGTTGTTATATGCCTAATATACTTACCAACTTAACTCTTTCTGAATTTTTCTTCATATATGATCTTTTATACTGTCATACTGCTGGTTTGGACTTTTCTGTACAGTACAATTTGTATTAAGCGACCACTCTAGAATCGGCCAAAAAGTGGTTGTTTAAAAATTGAAAGGTTGAGTGGTAGTACTGGTGTGAGACTCCATGGATAGATGCTCCAGCCGCCACGATATTACTGAAAGACTGTTAAAAGTGGTGTGAACCCCCGTTCAAACAAATACAACCTAATGACCGTAAAACACAAAGGGTCGAAGATTTAGTATAATCGAAAAAGGAATGAATATGAAAAAAGTGACGAATCATCTCTGTTAATTAAAATAGATTGACCATTCCACGAAATTCGTTAAGTCAGACCTGAAGAGCATACTGTCCTCTGGTATTTTAGTGAGCATTTCTGTTGGGTTTGATACTTAAACGTCGTAACTACGACAATGTAGATCACAAGCAATATTCGATTTGGTGATCTCAGAGGTTTGGACATACCAAGAGCATAGATGATGTTTGATGGATCGCTGACCCGGCTCATTGACCTCCGACAGTTCATCTGATATTTCAAACGAGGTTAATTTGTATAATTTATCGTCATGAACATAAAAATGGTTAATCGTTGGTTGGCGACGTAAACGTCGTAACTACAGCTTGAAAAAACTGTAGTTACGACGTTTAAGTCGCCAAACCAACAAAAACGCGTTATAAAAATGTTTGAGTTCAGTTTTTAATCACACTTAAATGAACAGGAGCCGCCATCATAGCACAGCCAGTATCGCATCAGACGTCTAATCTTTAATCATTGGAGGCCATGGGTTCGATCCCCAACAGAGGCACATATTCTCTGATATATTTGTCTCTCAACAATTGGTGGATAATCTTAAACCTAAGTGGGATAGCAGCTGGAGGCTAGGAAATGATGAAGTGGTAGTAATGCCGAGAGAAATACCAGGAATCCTTTCTTAGGTGCTCCGATAGGACTGAAATACTGTTAAAAGCGGCGTTAAACCCTATTCAATCAATCAATCATTAAATGAGTAGTTTCATTGGCTTATCGTTTATTTTTGTTGGTGATTCCGTTGTTCTGTTGCTGATGTTTTTTTAACCAGGCGATCCTTTAATTGCAACAGCTAGATTGAGCTTTGATTTGTTTGAAATTTTTTCAGTCATATCGCGGCGGCTGGAGCACCTTAAAATGGATTCCTGGTATATCTCACACCAGTACTACCTTTACATCCTTTCCTAGCCCCCCCCCCCCCCAAGATGCTATTCCACTTAGGTTTACGATTATCTAACCATTATAGAGAGACAAATGTCGGAAAGGATATGTGCCGCCGCCGGGGTCGATCCCATGACACTCCATAATTGAAGATTATGGGTTGTCATGGGTTCGATCATTTGGGACTGATACCGAAAAAAGCGCTATTTAATTGAGATAAGGTCCATACTTCTAGAGAACTTGTTCGGAAAAGAAAAGGTCGACGCATGGAAGGACAGACATAGTCTGACAGACATACAAACGAACGTTAACAACTCAACACCCCATGAAACAGTCACTCAAAGTTATAATGAAATTCATTTAGGCATTAAGAGAAGGAGTTGTTTTTTTATAGACTCCTCTCTTATCTATATTTTCTTTAAAGACTTGATTTATCACTTAACAAGGAACACAACTTTAAAAAGAAAAGATGAAATGCAACAATTTGTTTTAGACAATAACGACAATAATCTTTTCAAAGATTTAGCCGTTAACCATAACAAATTAATATTAGCCCTTGTCGTGCTGATCTCGGAATATTCCTGTCTTGGCAGGAGGTTATACTAAGATCAGCCTGCACATATGTACAGTCTGATCTTAGTCTACTCCTCCTTGTCATCTCTTTTAAGCCAAAGTTGTTTATAGGATTTCTTTTTCAAAATAAATATCAATCTTTACTTAACTATTCATGTACTTCGTCCCTTTGATTTCATTGCAATTTTGTAGAGGACTTCATTCAGCAAGACAAGGGTTAAAACACAGCTCGTAGATTCAACATAACTTGATAGATTGACTTTTCACTCAATAGACTCTGTTTCTCACAAAACCTAATTGTTTGTACCACTTGACGTCAAATGTTATTTTATCCATATAATAATCCCTGGTCCGATTAAATATCAATTCTTCTAGACAATCATATGCAATCGGTTGAAATCCAGCGTGTAGTTTGTTCACGAACAGTTCTTTTCTAGTGGATAACAGAGGCAGATCTCCAACTCCAATCACACAAATTTTCCTCACTCTCTTCCCATGACAGGTCCAGTTAAAGAAGCCGTCGCCCCAGTTTTTGAACCGAGCAAGAAAGGGTTTTTCCGTGTCGTCTTCTGCTTTTGTTGATTCGGGAACACCTGTAGAAATTTTCTTCTTGTCAATTTACTCATCATAATTAAATTTCTAGTTTCGTCTATCATTCTAATTTGAAAAAAAAATAAATAAAATTCATAACTCCATGAACAAAACTTTGAGCAAGCAGCTATTTTGTATGCTTCCACATAAAATAGTTCCATAGAAACAACTATCAAAATTCATAAAGTTTTTGCTTTTTTCGCTCGATACTATTAAATTTTGAGAAAAGAATAGAATGTCGTTTGTTTTCATTACGGTATTAACCGAAAAACCTAATGACACTTGTGACTAGGTTTTTCGGTTCATACCGCCATGAAAACAAAAATATTCTATCGACCTTTTAAACCTCACAACGGCGCTTTTTGACGCCCTGAAGAAATATAATCATGGAAAACCTTTTGGAAAAGTCAAATAAAGCAATTTCTCCTTTTCTCGTGTCATTTTCTGGCATATTAAATGCCCATTTTCCAATTTTGGTACAAGTTGAAATGAAGTCTGCAACTTATTTCACTTTGGACAACTCTAATTTTCTCGTCTGGTAATGGTTTAAAGTGGACACGTACATGTATATCATCGGAAAACGTTTTGTTGTATACAGAAAACCAAGGCTTTAGCGTAGAAATTGGGCATAAAGCCAGCTCCTCAGCAAAATGACCTTTCACAAGTTAACTTTTACTAGTCGACAAAATTTTACACTTGTCTAATTGAAGGAATATGAAGACGACATTTCAAGGCGCGTTAAAATTTGATGTTAAGTGCCAGATAAGAAAGAAATCATTGCTTGGTTCAAGAATTTTCTCTATCTTTTTTTCCTACCACGTTTTCCTTTTTTTCTACTAGGAGTTAAAAGACAGGATCATATGATAATTGACCAATCACAGCGGCCAATCAAATAACCAGTCGACCAATGAGACATTTGGCCGCCATTTTGTTAACCCTGTTTTTCGTTGGACGGCTTAGGCGTCGTAACTACAGCTTATTTCAACCACTTTCCTATTTTGTTACATACTACTGGACAAAGACTTTTTGCGAAATAACGTCGATTCAAATGGAAGCAGAACTTCCTTTCGGTTTCAATAGGCGTAGCCCAAGGAGAAAGTGGGGGCCAGCGATTGGTCAAGATTTTCGAAATGTCATCTTTCAAACTATGTTGTGAGCAACTTCTTTCAATTTGGACCAGTCTTAAATTTTGTTGTGTGAGAATGGGTTAAAAGAGCATATCGGTATCGCTTTTATCAGGTTGGAAATAAAAGTTTGAATACTTGTATCTTACTGATGTCATATTATGACGGGGCTTCGGTTTTAATCCATTTCCACAGAACCCAGAATTTTAGACTGGTCCAAATTGAAAGAAGCTAATTTCAAGTTGATGGAATTTTAAATTCTTTCGTTATTTTGGATGGAAAACATCGTGTATATTGAAGAAATTTCTTGATACAAGCAATATCTTCATTGCCCACAATGTTTTCCAAGTCTTTTGTCTTGACCCAAAACCAAATGCGTGTAATGGCGGAGAAATGAACCTGGACTTGTAACTATTGGGGTTCCATGATCATTAAAACTACCAAGGAATATTATCTTTAATTTCGCGAGCAACTAAAACATATTTTCACTCGTGCCACAGTCCTCGTGAAAATACAGCTTTCGTTTTTTACTCACTGAAAGATAAATCGATCTTACATTGAAACAAACAATTATCCTCAATAAAATTCTTTGAGACGAAGTTATTGCCAAATGCAAAATTGTAGGCCGTCATGCCATTCCAAAACGTCCATGAATCGAACAGAGGCTAATAAAATAAAATTTTAACCCACTTCCATACAATGACGTTTTTAACCCATTACCAGACGGCAGTATTTTAGACCGGTCCGAATTGAAAAAGTTACGGACAACAATGTAAAGTTAATTGGTTTTTTTCTCTCCCCTTTTTCAACTTTCTGGGTAGAGAACATTGTGAAAAAGGAGGACATTGCTTATCGTAAGCATTTTTTCATTTTACACAATGTTTTCCTTCAGTTGATTTTCTTGGAGGCATCAAAAAGCATAATTGTTTCGAAATGGATTAAACGCCCCTCAATATGAAATCTTTGGAAAATATTGTAGATAATGAAGAAATTTCTTAGTACAATACCTACAATGTTTCAACCCCAAAAGACAGATTAAAAAGATTTCATAAACTTAAAATTGTCGTCTGCAAATATTGAATTTGGACTGGTCTAAAATTTTATCAAGTAGAAATGGGTTATGGGAATAAAGACATGGTAAGGTCGATATTTTCTAATCTACTTAGTCTGTGCAATTCACGCAGTCTGACAAGGAGCTGTACCTCCTTTAGCAACCCTTAGAGGGTCCATTTTCGCCTGTCGAGTCCTCTTACGCTTTTTGATGCTCCTCAGGAAAAATGATTAGGAAAACATTGTGTAAAATGAAGAATTTGCTTGTTGCAAGCAATTTCTTCATTATCGACAATGTTTTCTATCCAAAAAGACAAAATAGTTAAATAAATAAATAAAATTTCACCAGTTTTTGTCTTCAGCTCCTTTCAATTTGGACCATTCTAAAATTTTGTTGTGTTGGAATGGAATAGATTTACCGTTGTAGGAGCCGGGTATACCAAGATGTGGATTGTGTTGCAGACTAGAGAAAAAAATTTCGTCTGGAATTCGCACTTTTTTACACCACTCAAGTAAGTCTTTAGCTCGTTGATCGTTAACGACAAACTCGACGAAAGCTCGACTTGCAACAACGTGTACAGAACCTTTGGTAGGAATAATTCCGTGTGGAGGGTCACCTGCTTCGATCCATCGTTTGTTTCCGGTCCTAGTAAGCAAAGTTTGAATCAGCAATTGTGACCAGCTCGGCAAGGATAACAGAAAATCACTTAGACGCATCGATGTTTACGACAGCTGCGTACTTCAGTAAATAAGGTAACGATGTTCCAGTAATGAAGCAAATACTTGTAAATGATAGTATAGATTAATTTAACCAATTCCTACACAATGACGCTTTTAAACGCCCCTCAATATGAAAGCTTTGGAAAAAAAGTGGAGAATGAAGAAATTGCTTGTCACAAGCAATTTCTTCATTATCCACAATGTTTTCTACCCAAAAAGACAAAGATATTGAAGATTTCATCAAATTAAAATTGTTGTCAAATTGAAATTGTTGTCTGAAACTTCTTTGAATTTGGACTGGTCCACAATTTTATCGCGTGGGAATGGGTAAAAAAGAACATTTAGAAATGAGAAGACTTCCTGTTTAGTTGGGATAGTTACTGGTTCACGAAATATGCTTAAAACTTGCCTGGCTACATGACGTATGCTAACAAAACCTTTCTGTGTCCTCATAAACTTTTGTAAAGAGATAAAGATAAATGACATTTCTTCGTAAGATAGATTTCAGAACGTGTTGATTTTATTGACTGAGACAGACCTTGTTAAAGTTCCAGCCGTTTCGACGTATTTTTTCAATTGTTTCCTTTTCTCTTAACCCTTTCCTGTTTTGCAAAATTTTAGACCTGTCCAAATTCAAAGGTTTTGCAAACGAAAATTTAAAGCGGATTAAATTTGAAAAGTAATCATTCAGTAGTGTAGAAAATATTGTGGAAAAAGAAGAGAGCAATTTCTTCTTTTTCTACAATGTTTTCTCGATCATAGGAACACAAAAACCAGGGTTTGAACAGGAAAGGGTAAAAGTGCAGTTGTCCCAGCATATTCTAAAATAGGACGTAAAAAGACAAATGGATTCCATTTAGGGATTCTTTCCTTAATTTGAATTTTATTTTGTTTGTTTGAATGGGGTTTTACGCCGCTTTCAACAATCTTTCAGTTATATCGCGGCGTCTGGAACACCTAACAATGGAATCCTGGTATTTCTCATACCAGTACTACCATTACATCCTTTCCTAGCCTCCAGCTGCTATCCCACATAGGTCTACTATTATCGACCCAATGGTGAGAGACAAATAGTCGGAAAGGATGAGTGCCGCCGTCGGGGATCGAACCAGGGACCTCGAGATTGACAGTCCGACGCGCTACCAAATGCGCTATGACGGCGGCCAATTTCAATTTTATACATCTCGTCATTCGAAGCAGTTTGGATGCTGCTTTTGTTACATCGTCAATATGTTCATTCCATTTACCATTGCTACTGAATGTCAGACCTAGATGTTTATGAGTCTCTTCAAAATTTAACGTTGTCCATAAATGAATTAGGACACTGAAAATTTCTTCTGTTTAAAAAATTCATAGCGTTTTTTTTTTTTTTTTTTTTGTTTAGATGGACTAAATGATAAGAGCCATTGCTTAGCCCACTGCGAAATTATAATTAGGCCATGGGGTGAAACATTCAATATCTACAATGTTTGCAGCAAAACAAGCAAGAAAAGTATCATCTGCGTAAAGACGAGATAAACTAAATAATTTTCCGGAAATATCATTTACATTAACTAGTAATAGTAACGGACCCAGAACAGAGCCTTGATGAAACGCCCGCCTTTATAGACGTTGATTTTGAAGTTGTGATAACAACAGACTGTTTTCGATCTGATAAGTAATCGTTCAACCAATCAAGTAAGGCTCGGGCATTCCCAGTTGTTTTAAATCAAATACAAGTCGTTTATGCCAGATTTTATCAAATGCGTTAGATATATCACAAAATACCATACATCCATTTTGTTTACGGTCAATGGACGAAATCTTAAGCAATTGATGAACGGTAAAGTGACCACTGAGAAATCCAGATTGTTTATTGTAGATCAAATTATTAAAAATAAAGTTATTATCCATGTGTTTATAGACACACCTTTCCATTAGATTTCCTAGCCGCCGTCATAGCGCAGTCGACAGAGCATCAGACTCCCAACCTTCAACCATGGGATGTCATTGGTTTATCCTTTCCGCCTTTGGCTCTAACAAATGGGTTGAAAGTCGTAAACCTAAGTGGGATAGCACCTGGAGGCAAGGAAAGGATGTAGTGGTAGTACTGGTGTGAGAAATAACAGGAATTCATCGTTAGGTGTTCTAGCCGCCGCTATGTTAATGAAATAATGTTAAAAGTGGCATTAAACCCTATTCAATCAATCAATCAATCAATCAATCAATCAACCATTAGTTTTCCTACACATCTAAGAGAAGATATTGGTTTTTAATTACAAATACACGGTGCATCGCCTTTTTATAATAAAGGGTTAACTATCGCTTCCTTCCATATGTTTGGGAAAAGTTTATCCTTAAACAATTTTGACAGAGGACTAGTGACACCACTTAAAAAATCTTTAAAAGTTTGTGACTTATGAAGTCAGGACCTGCGGCTCTATTAACATTGAGATAATTGATCATACTTTCAATATCTATACTTGAGATTTGTATATTTTCTAGATTAGTTTTAGTTTTAAGCTCAAAATAAGGAAAAAATGATACGTCAACATTTGATATCGATGAGAAATATTTGTTTAAGCATTCCGCTTTCTCTTTTTCTGTATAATGCAATGTTTCAGTATTGTTATCAATAGATAGAGAACCGGTATTGAATCAGCTTTATTGCTCATATAAACAAGAGTTCTTTAGAGTTTCCAATACATTTTAGTATAATTGAAACGATAGTTGGAAAGACGTGCATCAAGATTACTAAGAAAGTGTTGTTTTGCAATTTTTGAGGTTTTTTATTCGATATCTTGGTAGTTTTTATCGTTCCAAGTCGAGAGGTCCACTCCGTTTTTAATCGCGACCTCTTGGGAGCGATTTATGACGGCATTTTCGAAATTTAGTCGGTGACCCTATTTCCCAAATGTTCCTTTAACTCAACTGGACGCATACAATACAGAACATTCCGAGTATTTAACAGTAAGAATAGCTGTCAGTCAAGGGTCACCTGTACTTCTTTGAATGTTGAGTCTGGAATATCTTTCCAGAGAATACCATAATGCTTTAAACACTAGATTCCTTTAAAGTTACGTTGAATAATTGGAATTATAAGTTAAGAAATTTCAAACGTAGAGTAAAGGGAAAATGGAGGTCCAGACTTTTGGAAACCCCGTTGTAAGCTAAATATAAAGACGCTTTGATTGGATTGTCTGCTTTACGCGCGTAACGATTGGACTGGTTTGACAGTAATTGGTCGTGAACGACTGAGAATTACGTAACATGCTAAAGGTAAATTAGAACGAGGGGCTCCACTTCTGGTAAGAAACAGAATTTGACAACTTCTATAAATGCGACTTAAATTATATTCTCTCCCTCTCTCTCTCTCTCTCTGCGCTCTGTCTCCTTTTCTCGCGACCCCTTTCTCGCTACCCCTTTCTCTCTTTTCCTCTCTCTCTCTCTCTCTCTCTCTCTCTCTCTCTATTTAATTTTTCTCTCACGAATATGTACAATAAAATCAGCAAACTATTAGCTACGTGGAAAAGGTTAAATCCAAATTTCCTTCTTGAGCTACTAATAATTTCGTAACTACGTTTTTTAAAGCTACGATTTCAGTACAATAGATATGTTATAGTTAATATAACGAGGAAGAATCGATAACTTTCGTATTTTTCAATCAACAATTTTAGCTGTGGGTATTTCTGATTGAAGAAGGCCCTCCTAGTGTCTGAATTTACAGAAGAGAAAGCAAAGACTATTGATAGTTCCTTCTTTCCATATACCCTCTTAAAGGATCGGGACATATTGTTCAACAGTTGTCCGTCTATAAAAAACTGAACTCATAGTCACATTCAATATTGCTCAACGATACTTTGATCATATCTAGTATTTAGGTAACTTAGATACACGTGCACCGGCTGATGACAAGTTTAACCCATTCCCACTCAAAAGGTAGGTTTTTAGACCAGTTCGACATGAAAGGTGTTGTAGACAACAATTTCAAGTTGATGGAATACATTTGTCTTTTGGTTTTAGAGCATAATGGATAATGAAGAATTTGCTTGAAACAAGCAAATTCTTCATTTTCCACAATGTTTTCCACAATTGCTTTCAAGAGTTGCGTAAAAAAACGGGATTGTGTGACAATAGATTAAGGTACATTACTATGGGCATCGTACCTTATATTGACTCTTCTGAGGCCACGGCGTTTGAATAACATCTTTGTTCAACAATATGGTCTTCAAAAATTATACTTTTAGGGGCTGAAAACAACGGATTGTCTATTGTATGGTAAAATATTGATTTGACAAATTCTGATAAAACCAATCTTATCCAATCAAATACATATTGCTTTAAGAAGTTGTTTCTAGGACTGACTCGCATTGTGCTGGCCTAAATCAAATGTATATTTTATTTTTTCAAAGAAATATACAACTACAAAAGTCACGACAACAACAACATTTCTCATTTAATCAATGGTGAGCGATTGCAGTGCTGACAGCACTTTGATTTCATAATTCTATTCTGCCTGCCTCGTTGTCTGCTCACTCCTCTTATCTCTGAATCATACCAGGGTCTATCGTTGGATCTGATATATACATTTTTTGATGGTATACATAGGGGCATCATTTCTATTAACTTGCTGGTAAAAACATAGCACTTTTCATTTACAGATAAAGAATCAATGAAATCACAGTTTTCGATTTCTATTAGTCTGTTTAATTCTTCAAAGTCGGCACAATCTTAACACCAGACATTTCTTTTAGTAACAGAAGAAAACCTTACAAAAGCGATTGTAGCTTTATGATCACTTATATTTTGATCAACGTCTAAAATGTCTGCTACGCCTACGCCTGTTGGTTCTGACACTTACATATTAGAATCTAGTAAGGTTGATGCACTTTCAGTAATTCGAGTATGCTTTGTTATAACATTAGTCAAATTATTAAGAGTCATTACATTTGTCGGGTGTCTTTCGTTTAGGTCCAGCAGGTCTTGGTTCATCCCCAACAAAGAAGAGTAAATGGACAAAAGAAAAAACAAACAAAATGGAACATGCACATCTCTGGTTGACACTTGTTGCACATATGAAATATACGTTCAATCCGTCCGGAAGTTGAAGAAACAATGAGCAGTCGAGATTTTTCATCAAAGGGTCAAAACTACGTAAAATTAAATGGACCGCAACTATATTACAATGTGCACATCACCGCTTGATTTCTAGTCTATCTGTAAAGTTTGAATATAATCTATGCAGTAGTTGCTGAGAATTTGAGTGGACAAGGAAAACGTTACAAATGAGCGGACGGACCGACCTCAAGCTGACTCCTATATACTCCCCAAAACAGAGGGTTCTTTTTGTTTGTTTGTATTCTTTTAGGGGGGGTGTTTTTGGGAGGGGGACATTTTAGAGATTATATACTTAAATCCCAATGTAGGTTACCTCATTGGAATGCGAAGTTGTTATACACTTTTAACGAAAAAAATAAATAAAATAAAATAAAATTAAAAAAAATGAATGAATAAAATAAACATATGATTCAAATACATAGTGAGATCAAGGTAACATAAAAGGATTCAATTGGACAGTTACAATTGCCACATTGAAATCTAAGGAGTGCTTTCATTGCTTTGATTTTCATTCGGGTAACAAAAAAAAAAAAAAAAAAAAAAAAAAAAAAACGAATCACAAATTATGACTCTCATAGATTAATAAAACAAAAATTTCCACCCAATTATAATTCACAAATTATTTGAGACGAAACTAACGTTAAAGCCAGAGAAATAGTTACCTTTTTCTCGTCGATTCCATGTCATTAGCACCACTGTAAGCTTTGAGTATTTCAACAAGTTCGAAGTTTGTCTTAAGAGGAAATTCCTGACCAGTAAGATTTATGAAATATTTCCATGTTGAGCTACGAGTCCAAAGCTCTTCCATACAGTGTAGATCGGCTTCGAGCACGGATATCTTGCCCCATTGTACATCATATCGCTTTGGCGATATGAATACATTTTCGAAACAACTAGCAATAGATTCCATAGCATTATAGATAGTTTCATTCGTTTTGTTGTCGATGTGGATACAGTAGACATTCTGTGGTCTGTATATCGCACGTAGCAGTCTTTCACTTTGCTCGACACCTTTAAACATCAAAATACTAAACGCTATTGGAGACTCTTTCTCAGTTTTTGTTAAGGAATCCATAATATAACCTCTTTTTCTAATAAATGTATCACAACTTTTTGTCTCGCGTATATAATCACCTGGGGTATATTTCGCTGCGGGTGACATTGCTTTGGCTCGTTTAATCTCTCTTTCATCATTATAAATTATTTTCTGGCAGTTACATTGTTTAACGGTACCTCTTAATCCGAAAACCTTTAGTACATCTGTTGACAATCCCCTTGAATTTTTTCCATTCGTCTTCGCTTCATAATGATTACGTGTCGATTGGTTTTCAAGATTGTGAATTTTGTGAGGTCTATTTAATATTTCACTTCGCGTATATTCCCGTCTTTGTTTCAAATCAGAAAATGAATATGTAAATCTATTTGAACTGATATAAGGAAAATGTTTGAAACACGAACATTCAGGGTCATTTGGATCCTTACATTGGCACAGATAGAGGTATTCAAGCAGAAACAATGTACAAAGAAGTAGATTTGATCCAAAGAAAATGAAGTAAAGACTTAATCTTTTCATAGTGGAAAGAAAACGGTCACCATCATCAGAAATACCTGCAGAATTAAAAAAAATCAGTACCAGAACAACATCGAAAACAAGGAACTCTCGAAACTATAACTTTACTAAGATTCATTACATCAACATTATAAGGATCATGTATTGTAAAGAAGAGTTTTCTTCTCAAGTAGAATATAATGTATGCAATAAAAGTTTTTTATCAATAGAAGCATCTGACTGGCTTTGATGACAACAACACGAAATATTTTCAAAGGCCGATTTCGTTGAAACTTGTGTTTATTTAATTGGATATGTAATTGCATTTTGAAATATGTAATTGAAACTCGATATATTGACTCTGAATACATATTGAAATATTGATTATTTTGGATCTATTTTAGCTTGTTTATGTTCATTTCGCTCATCGAACTTAGAATCTTCGAGACAAGAGATCCTGAAAAAGCACATTTAAACGCGTTTAACTTCGAGGAAATATACGCATAAACGAGAAAGCGAGTGGTAAGATAAGCTCGTCCACCTAACGAACAATTATAGACAGTTGATAATAACGTCTTATAATTACATGTACATACCTACCGAGTTTTCTTGTAAGATACATCCATTGCACGTGGGCAAAATCAGGACAGAAAAAAGACAGAAAAAAGTTCCACATCACATATAGATTGATCTACTACGAGTTTCTTATATGACGTCATATTTTTTGGTTAAATGACGTTACACCAAGGATAACGTTTTCATCACTTTTAGAATAGTTGACTTACGAATGTTTCGTTGGCTTCTTATCTTTTATAATGAATATTCGTTGGTACATAATAAATACTGTTATGTAGTAATGATACTAAGTCCTGTATTGGATTCTGGCCGCGTAGGAAAATTATAAACGTCAGTCAAACACCCAAATGTTCCTAAGCTGCTAGAATATGATACAAGAGGGCCTTCGGGCGCTCACCTAAAAAAGAGTCTCTTTTCCTTTCAACAGTCTAATTATATGTTTAGGTTAGGATTATGATACAAGTGGTACCTTAAACATATACAGGTTCTGCATCTGTGAATCCCAAAGTCTTAATGAAAAATCACAAGGCTTTAAGACTAATTTGAAAGGAGATACCTTTGCCTACCTCTGTATCTACGGGTAATGGTTTAAGAAATATGAAGGAATTCAAAGAACTGATGAAAAATATCAAGGCTCTTCACCTTTTTGGTCAGGAGGAAAAGGCTTCAGATGATTTTTTTTTTGAATTACACCTTTTTTGCCATGGCAAGCAGAGTTTTAAACGGATTTAGATTCTTTTAACTACTGACAAAGGGGACCATCGAAGGAATATTTATGCCAAATTTGGTTCAAATTGGTAAAATGGTTTGGGAGGAGATGTCGTTTAAAATTCGTGTTATATTTTCCCCTACCTCCACCCCTTAGGCTCCGCCCCTGCGGACCAAAGGACCACCCCAGAAAATTTCTGTCAAATTTGGTTAAAATTGGCCGAACGGTTTGGGCGGAGATTTTGTTAAAACTTCGTTCTTTATTTCTTTATGAACCAAAACCACCTGCGGCTCCGCCCCTTGGGACCCGAGGGTCATGATTTTAGCTATTTTGAAAGAAGTCAATATATTGAAGTTCCATGCAAGATATAACTCTATGTTTTCTCGATCAGGAGGTGAACATTTTTAAAGATTATTTCCAAATTTCGCTTTTGTTGCAAAGGCAACCAGAATTTTCATAGGTTTGCAATTCTTTTAGTTACTTTTACAGAGGCCACCTAAGGAAATTTCTGCCAAATTTGGTTCAAATTGGCCCGACGGTTCGGGCTGTGATTTTGTTTGAAATTCGTTCTTTATTTCTATATTAACCCCAACCCCATCCCTTTGGACTCGAAGGTCAAGATTTTAGCTATTTATAAGAGGTCAATATGCTGATTGTTATGCAAAATATCAAGATTCTACGCCTTCTGGGTCATGAGGAGAAACTTTTTAAAAACTATGTGAAAATTTCACTTTTGTTGCCAGGGCAATCAGAATGTTCAGCGTATTTCAATTCTTTTAGTTATTTTTTACAAAGGACCACCTAAGGAACAATTCTGTCTATTTTGGTTCAAATTAGTTTGAGCTGAGATGTTTAAAGAAATTGTTGACAGACGCAGGCCGGACGCCGGACGGACGCCGGACAAAAGGTGACCACAATACGTCTATGGGCACTTCGTGCCTCAGGTGAGCTGACAAGGTTTGTTTCTTTATCACAACTACATCACAATTTTTCTTTATATACTGTTGCTCTTATCCAAGTGTTACAAAAGATGGAGCTAATTTTCATTATTTCCGAAGATAAATCAGTTCTCAATGACTTGTTTATTTACCTTATAAAAGAATTACTGTAGAATCTGCCAGTAAAAACTAGACGAATGCATTGAATTTCCTAAGATTCCTTTACAATTTTCAGCGATTTTAAGACTTTCGAACTATCCGGGTTTACCAAGATTACGTTAAACGTTTTCCTAAACTGTTTCTGGCTAACAAAATGCACTGGATTGTTACATAATGTACTTCCGAGGTCTGTTCTAAAGTTAACGGGAATGATCGAGTGTGTTCCGATTGACTGTCTATGTGTTTGTCTTTTGATTACACATATTACAAAATATATTAGAAAAACAAGTTTTAAATCAAACTCAATACGTTTCTTCTTGTAAACGTATAAAATTTAGATATCGCAAAAATCCCTCCCCAACACAAATCGTACAAAAATCACGTTTTCGTCCTATATATTTAACACAAATAAATTGGTTAGAAACAACCACAATAGCAAGATGTTTCAAATGAAGTTTTATGGTTTAAAGTGACAGCTGTTCACAATAACTAAACAATTGCCTTGTGAGTCGGAACAAGTAACGAATGCTATTGTGTATGGGGGTTTTGTTATTGTTGTTGTTGTTGTTGAATATGTTTAACATCCGCTTTGAACCTTCTTTCGGTTATAATACGGCGAAGTTAATTTATTCATGGGCTTCCTTGAAATCACTAGTACAAGGCCGCGGCTCTGAAATTTCTTTCCAATGGGCATACCCACGTGACCGTTAAGGATTATAACCAGCAACCCCGGATCTCTCTCAGAATGTGAGTCCGCCGCCTTAACCCTTTCTAACAGAATCCCTCCCGTGTACGCCTCTTAAGAAAAAAACTTTGGAAAACATTGTAGATAATAAAAATTTAAGATGCCATCAACTTGAAATTGTCGTCTGCAGCTTTTTTTTTCAATTTGGACCAGTCTAATATCTTGTTGTTTTGGAATGGGTTAACCAAAAAGCAATGCAGCCCCTTACTTGCTATTGTTAAAAGAAAAAAGAACAATGCTTTGCGCGCCCACTTTCATTTGAAGCGGGTTTCAAAAGGGAATCGTTCGCTAGTGGTTTGTCCTGAATGAAGCCCACTGAAGAGGTTCTCAGTGTACAAATGAGCTGTATTTCCCGACTCGGTGTTATTCATATTTAGTTTTACTATCTCAGAGTTTGAAAGGAATTCAACATCGCCTATAAGCGATGAGATACAATTTACTAACTCCTAATGAAACGTCGATAAAAAAAATCATTAAAGTAAATTTAGCCCTTTGTGCAATTACTACAATTTCTTATTTCGACAAACGGCTATTTGACCAAATGGAAGTTTAGATTATGGGATAAATCACGATAAATATTAAACATAGTTACGTCTTGTGACAACAATGTCAAAGTAATGCAAAACAACGCCGTTTAATATCGATCTTCCTGTCAGAGGCTAGTAGGCGTGGCCAGCGATCCGTCAATGCTAGCATCAAAGAGAAAACAAAGTTAATTTTTACGGAACTACATTTGATCTCGGTCTAAAAGCATTGCGTATTGACCGAAAGATTGGTTAAAGCCCTTTGATGTTAGGTGACTTGAGGTGGTTGGGATTCACATTCTTGCCGTGTTCATGACTTTCATTTGACTGCAAAAGTATGCAGTTCAAATCAAAGTGCTGTAAGCAGTGTTATTGGTCGTCACTGAAAAATTAGACAGTTTCATTTGGACTTGAAAAAAAGTAGGATAAAAACAACTTTTTAATAGAAATGAATATTACTTTTACGACATGGAGCTTTATTCTGGTGATCCATATTCCCGTAAATGCTAATATAGAACTGATAACATTTTAACACGAACACAAGATCTTGATTCGAATTTGTCAAAGTCCTGTGAAAATTTCATAGGAAAACACATTCGTAAAGTTGAGATCGATCATTCATTAAGACCCGTTAATGTCTATATTTCCAGAAATCCAAAATTGAACGCCTCTATAAAACTCCTCTTTAATATCACTTAACCTTTAAAATGTCAGATGATTATTTCTAACTAAGGTAGGCAATTTAGAGGTATCCGGGATCCTTATTTCTAGAGTTATGTTCTCAAAAGCAAAATGGGTACCGAGAAATGAGAAACGTCTCGTAAAATCAGGTTTTTACAATTCTTGAGCGTTATATAGTGAGTAATAATTATTTTCCTTCTTAAGTATTCTTAAATCCAGTTTATTCATAATATTTACTTAGATCACCCCCGCAAGTTTTAGCATAAAGCCCAAACAGAACGTTTACAGAAATGCGATAACTTAAGGGTACATAAGCATAAATACTCATAAATCTATCTTGTATTTTGCGTTCATACAAATTTTCAACACCCAAAAACTAAAAACAATGTTAATGAATATGAATAACAACAACAACAACAACATCGAATGTACAACAGATTTAACTCTTTAGTCACGTGACTGCTTTGTTTTACATTTCTATCTATCCCATGAATCTACGCTTGCCTTTGATATATCGATCCTGAATAACCTTTTACCCAACGATAGTAATTTCAACTTATGACTGGAAAATAATCAGTAGCAGTATCATCCATTGAGAAGATTCGTTCCCTACTTTTAATTGTTTACACTACCTGATTCCTGTTTGATATGATTCGGCGAATGTGACTTGTCGACGCGTACAACACTAGTGGAAAAGTTTGATTGGTTTCTTGTAGCCTGTTTCAATTATGTGACCATCCTGTTTTCCTTCACTCTCTTTTGATATTTCTTAACTTATAAAATGGCATAATATATTGTGCTGTATACCCTCTCGCATCGAAGCTTCAACCCTTTATCGAACACACTGTAGATGAAACTTTGACTAAATATGCAAAGAAATTCGGATTGTAGCAATAATCGAAATAATTTGTTCACAAATTTCTCTTTATTGTGTGCGTCCAGTACGGCTAAATGTAGTTTGGGGAAACTGGGACACACTCAATTTCCAGATTATGGTTAATAAATTGGTCTTCTACGAATTAAAAATTCTCAATATTGTGCAAATGATAAATAGACCATCCGTGTTATTTACACCAAAGCGATACGAGATCAGGGTCTTATTTGTACTGCAGAAAGTAAGATGTCCTAATGCGGCCATTTAAATGTCGCATGTCTCTCATCTTATAATCTTATGAAATTTTAAAACCCTTGATAGGATAATTATCGTCTCAAATGTCGGGTCTTAAATGTTGGAGTGCAAAGCTCAGGTCCGGTATGTATAAATGATTTGATTGGTCGGTTAATTCTTTAATTGACAATGGCGATTGGTCAATTGAGGTCCCTGTAGATAAAGTATTATAATTACATTGTAGTGACAGTAGACTTTTTCGCTCTACCTGTCAGCTTTAAGAAAAAATCCGGAAAACAGTAATTTCCCATTAGTTTTTCAAATCCAATACCTGTATCTTCCTCAAAAATTAATTGATCGGAACGAAACTCAATTTTCTTCTGTAACTCGTTAATGCGGACTCACACTCAATATCTCTCAGTGCTAAGAGAAAAGTTCGGAACTGATGTTTCTCAGTAAATTCCTAAGTCCATATCGTCCTCACTAATCAATTGATCGGAACGAAACTCAATTTTGATCTGTAACTCGTTAATGCGGACTCACATACCAAAAATCAACTCAATATCTCTTAGTGCTAAGAAAAAAGTTTGGAACTGTATTTCCCAGTAATTTTCTAAGTCCAGCATCCGTATCGTCCTCAAAAATCAATTGATCGGAACGAAACTCGATCTTATTCTGTAACTCGTTAATGTAGACTCACATACCAGCAATCACCTAAAATCCTGCCAGATTTAGGGGAAAATATATTGACCGCAACGAAACACGAACTTGTTCTGCAACTCATTTTTTCGGACTCGCATGCCAAAAATCAAGTAACTACCTAATGCGTTAATAACGTCAGGATGATGTGTTAGTAGCGTTTTATGGGAAAAAAACTATATAAAAACGGGTCAGTAGGTAGAGCAATTGACTTCAAAACTCAAGATCATGGGTTCAAACCCTGGATTGACCATATCAACTTACACAACTAATTGTCTTTCGAATGAGACGTTAAACCGAGGCACGTGTGATGATGCTATCTATCGAACAAGTTAAAGAACCAGGCATAGCTCTCAGCAGTTTCGTCCTGTATCCTTGCACTATCCCCTGTAACAACTAACCTGGGGGCGTAGCCCATATGTGCATGTGCTACGCTAGCGACGATAAATAAACGGACATATACATACACATACCTGTCATTTCTAGTTCATTTCATCGAAGACATGGAGGACGCGGAACGACCAAGAAAGGAGTACCTTCCAGCTGTACTCCAACATCAAAATGACTTATTTAAGTTGGCTGTACTCCAATTACGAAGAAGCAGGCGGTGGAACACAGAAAAATAAAAACGAAAATGGGTAAGGCCATGGATTGGTAGAAGAATATTCAGCATGTTTTTGGCAAATTTCTTGGATGCTGTCCCCCTTTTTCTTGTCATAGTGCAAGCTTTGAGAGCTTAAGTAAACACACAAAATCTTGAGGTCTTCTCGGAGTTCAACGAGAGCAACCTACCACTGGAGGCTTAACCACTGAATCCAAGGAATGCCTACGCCATAAAAAGTGGTTCTTGTGTTTTTCAGTAATAAGTTAATCTCCCAGGTATGTTTGGTTCATTTGAGGGTATTGTGTTTAAAATGAGGCTGATCAGAAAAAAGCTTTGGAAAACGTTGTGGACAATGAAGAAATTGCTTATAACAAGCAATTTCTTCAATGTCCACAATGTTTTCTACACTGCAAGGTAAAGATTTTCTAAATTCTTCTTGAAGTTATTCATCATGATAATCTTTGACAAAGAAGATTACTTAACAAAATCATGCTTTGCTAGCTTACAGGACTTTCAGTACTTTGATTCTTGTCAAAGAGTCAGACTCCACATGACATGAAAGCTTTTTTATGTAGCATAGTTACGTGACAACTACTGAAACGATGCCATACACCACGAACACTTTCTGCGTACGCTGCGAACGGAAAAAACATGCTAGACATACGTTCTCTACACGGCGAAGCATTTGTGTATAAATCCCCTACCGGCGAAGCATTTGTAGTACAAATGCTTCGCCGGTAGGCGACCAATAAATAAAATAATCAATGAACAATTAGATAAATAATCCTAATGGCATTTTTCAAACAATTTTTGTTATTTCATCTACATTTTTTTAGGTCAGCTAATGCAAACGTTTAGGGACTTTGTCGATTTTCCGAACGAGTTAGGCACACGCTGGCTTAAACGTTAGGGTGTGACAGGGCCATCAAATACAAAATGTGAAATAACTATTTGCCGTATTGTTTTAAAAATGTCCATTCTTGTTACTATGGAATCTATCCCCTTCCGATGATTAAAACATCACCTAACTGTATCGTCTAGTAGGCCTAAAGCATAAAAAGGACCATGATGGTCCTACATCGATCCCCTGAGTATGATGGTTCATGGCTTAATGATATATACGAAATAGTAAAGCCCCCTGTATAATTATTTTAGATGTTTAGGGATTTTCTCGTTTCATCGTAGGTAAATTGATTATCCAACCATATAGCACTAATTTCCTTAATACGGTAATTCTTTGAAGTATTTTGCTAGAAGGTCAATAGACATCAATACATACCAAATATCGAAGCTCTAAGCCTTATCGTTTGAGGGAAGAGGAATTAAACAATTCCCTTTATTATTCCTTATAAAATAATGGATCGCACAAAAAAGGGCTTATTTTCAGAATACGGTAATTCTTTGAAGTATTTTTAAAGAGGATCAATAGCTGATGATATGTACCAAATCAAATGTCCAGGCCTTATCGTTTGGGAAAAGAAGATTTTCAAAGATATCCTTCTTTATTCCTATCTAAAATCGGGTTCGCATTGAAAAGGGCTAATTTTCAGAATAAGATAATTCTTTAGAGTATTTTGGTAGAGGGTCAATTGCTGATGATATATTCCAAATATTAAAGCTCTAGGCTTTATCGTTTGTGACAAGACGGTTTTCAAAGATACCCTCTTTTATTCCTATCTAAACTCAAGGATCGCTCATAAAACAGGTAATTTTCAGAAAACGGTAGAGGGTCAATAACTGCCGATATGTTCAAAATATCACACTTCTAGGCCTTATTGTTTGGGTAAGAATTTCTAAAATGATTTCCTTCTTTTTTCCCTTGTATATCAGGGATCGGACAGAAAAGGGTTTATTTTCAAAATACGGTAATTCTTAGATTTTTTGTGTGGGGGGGGTAGAGGGTCAATAGATGATGATGCGTACCAAATATCAAAGCTCTAGGCCTAATCGTTTGGGACAAAATGATTTTTTAAGATATCCTTCTCCTATTTAAAATCTGGGAGCGCACCGAAAAGGGCTAATTTTCAGAAAACAGAAACTTCTTTGGTGTATTTTTGTAGAGGGTCAATAGCTGATGATATGTACCAAATATCAAAGCTCTAGGTCTTATCGCTTTTGAGAAGACGACTTTAAAGATTTCCTTCTTTTTTCCATTGTAAAATTATAGATTGCAAAGAAAATGACTAATTTTAAGATTACGGCAGAGGGTCAATAACTGATAATATGTACAAAATATCAAACGTCTAGGCCTTATTGTTTTGTAAAGAAGTTTTTAAAAGATTTCCTTCCTTAATCCTTTTTAAAAATCAGAGATCGCACGAATAAGGGCTAATTTTCAGAAAACAGTAATTCTTAGAGTTTTTGTTGTTGTTGTTGATGATGGTCAATAGCTGATGATATGTACCAAATATTAAAGCTCTAGGCCTTATCGTTTGGGAGAAGAATATTTTTTCAAAGATATCCTTTTTTGTTCCTTTCTAAAATCTTGAATCGCACAGAAAAGGCCTAATTTTCAGAATACAGTAAATTATTTGAAGTATTTTGGTAGAGGGTCAATAGCTGATGATATGTACCAAATATCAAAGCTCCATGCCTTATCGCTTGTGAGAAGACGACTGTAAAGATTTCCTTCTTTATTCCTTTGTTTAATCATGGATTGCAAAGAAAAGAGCTTATTTTCAAAGATATTCTTCTTTATTCCTATCTAAAATTAGGGTTCGCACGGAAAGTGGCTAATTTTAAAAAAAAGATAAATCTTTGAAGTATTTTGGAAGAGGGTAAATCGCTGATGATATGTACCAAATATCAAAGCTCTAGGACTTATCGTTTGTGACAAGAAGATTTTTAAAGTTACCCTCTTTAATTCATATCAAAAATCAGGGATCGCACAGAAAACAGGTTATTTTCAGAAAACGGTAGAGGGTCATAGCTGCTGATATGTTCAAAATATCACACTTCCAGGCCTTATTGTTTTGGGAATAATTTTTAAAAAGATATCCTTCTTTTTTCCCTTGTATATCAGGGATCGCACAGAAAAGGGCTAATTTTCAGAATACGGTAATGCTTTGAAATTCTTTTTGGTAGAGGGTCAAAAGCTGATGATGCGTACCAAATCTCAAAGCTCTGGCCTTATCGTTTGGGACAAAATGATTTTCAAACATATCCTTTGTATTTCTATCTTAAATCTGGGATCACACAGAAAAGGGTTATTTTCAGAAAACGGTATTAGATTTAGAATTCATAGAGGTTTTATTTTTTCGGTGAGGGTCAATAGCTGATAATATGTAAATAAAATCTAAGCTCTATGTCTTATTGTTTGGGAGAAGAATACTTTTTCAAAGATATCCTTCTTTGTTCCTTTCTAAAATCTTGGATCTCACAGAAAAGGGCTAATTTTCAGAATACAGTAATTTCTTTGGAGTATTTTGGTAGAGGGTCAATAGCTGATGATATGTACCAAATATCAAAGCTCTAGGCCTTATCGCTTGTGAGAATACGGCTATAAGGATTTCCTTCTTTATTCCTTTGTAGAATCAGGGATTGCAAAGAAAACAGCTTATTTTCAGAATACGGTAGAAGGTCAGTAACTTACGATATGTTCAAAATATCACACTTCTTCGCCTTATTGTCTGGGAGAAGAAGATTTTTTAAAAAAATCACACTTCTAGGCCTTATTGTTTGGGAGAAAGGCTTTTTAAAAGATTTCCTTCCTTATTCCTTTGTAAAATCAGGGATCGCACAGGAAAGGTCTTATTTTCAGAATAAGGTGATTTTTTGAAGTTTTTGGGTAGAAAGTCAAGATCTGATGATATGTACCAAATATCAAAGTTCTACCCCTTATCGTTTGGGACAAGAAGATTTCCAATGGGCGATGATATGTACAAAATATTAAAGCTCTAGGCCTTATCGTTTGTGACAAGAAGGTTTTCAAAGATATCCTCTTTTATTCGTATCTAAAATCAGGGATTGCACAGAAAAGGGCTAATTTTAAGAAAATGATAGAGGGTCAATAACTGGAGATATGTACAAAAAATCAAACTTCTAGGCCTCATTGTTTGGGGGAAGACATTTTTAAAAGATTTCCTTCATTATTCCATGGTAAAATCAGGGGTCGCACAGAAAAGGGAAAATTTCAAAAGACGGCAATTCTTTGAGTTATTTTGGTGGTGGTTGGGGGTCTATAGCTGATAATATGAACCAAATATCAAAGCTATAGGCCTTATCGTTTTGGAGAAGAAGATTTTCAAAGATATCCTCCTTTATTCAACAGCTACTTTCAGAAAACGGTGGAGGGTCAATAACTGTTGATATGTACAAAATATCAAACTTCAAGGCCTTATTGTTTGGGGAAGATTTTTTTTTTAAAGATATCCTTCCTTAATCCTTTGTAAGAGCAGAGATCGCACAGAAATGGGCTAATTTTCAGAATACGGTGATTCTTTGAAGTTTTTGGGTAGAGTGTCAATAGCTGATGATATGTACCAAATATCAAAGCTCTAGGCCCTATCGTTTGGGAAAAGAAGATTTTCAATGGGTGATGATAAGTACCATATATCAAATCTCTAGGCCTTATCGTTTGGGACAAGATGATTTTCAAAGATATCTCTTTATTCGTTTCTAGAATCAGGGATCGCATAGAAAAGGCCTAATTTTCAGAAAACGGTAGAGGGTCAATAACTGATGATATGTACAAAATACCGAACTTCGAGGCCTTTTTGTGTAGGGAAGAGATTTTTTTTAAAGATTTCCTTCTTTTTTCCATTGTAAAATCAGGGATCGCAGAAATAGGGGCTAGTTTTAAGAGTATGGTGATTCTTTGAAGTTTTTGGTAGAGGGTTAATAGCTGATGATATGTATCAACTATCAAAGCTCTAAGCCTTATCGTTCCGGACATAATGATTTTCAAAGATCTCCTTCTTTATTCCTTACTGAAATCTGGGATCGCACAGAAAATTGCTTATTTTCAGAATACAGTTATTTCTTTGATGTATTTTGGTAGAGTGTCAATCAAAGCTCTGGCCTTATCGCATGGGAGAGGACGACTTTAAATATTTCCTTTATTCCTTTGTAAAATCAGGGATTGCACTGAAAACGGCTATTTTCAGAATACGGCTGAGGGTCAATAACTGATGATATGTACAAAATATCACACTTCTGGCCTTATTGTTTGGGAGAAGAAGTTTTTAATGATTTCCTTTTTTTGCCTTTGTATAATCAGGGATCGCATAGAAAGGGGATAATTTTCAGAATATGGCGATTCTCTGAAGCTTTTTGGTAGAGGGTCAATAGCTGATGATATATATCAAAGCTCTAGGCCTTATCGTCTTGGACAAGAAGATTTTCAAAGATATCCTCTTTAATCGTATCTAAAATCAGGGATCGCACAGAAAAGTGCCAATTTTCAGAATACGGTGATTCTTTGTAGTTTTTAGCCTGAGATTGCGTAGCAACCTGAGGCTAAAGTTACCACGATTAAATTTCAACCTACGCAGAGTTTAATGTAAAAACAGCAATCAATATGATATTCTGTCACATGGAAAGTGGGTGGGGGCGAATTACATGACTGCGAGTAAACATTGGGGCAAGAAGGCCGAAGGCGAGATATGACTCATTGAAAGCTGGCGCTTGGTGTACAGTACTTTCATGTGAGTATTCTGAATTTGGCAAAATTATCAAAAATTGATAAGTGAATAGACAGAAAGAAAGCAGATATATAAATATATTGGACATTCATTTATAATCATATCATATTGTTAAGAAAAAAAAGGTCTTTGATTTATACAAAAAAAAATTACTTGTTCTAGAGTTCAAATGTTAAAACAGTCCGGTTAGACGAAGGTGCTGTATTAAGCTGATAAGCGAAGCTGTCGGTTTAATCATGTTTAACAAATTAATTGGTCATTCATAGGATCATATTGTCACTGTCTGCAAACAGTTTAGTCGGCGCGGACTTTGTTTCTAAATATATTTACCCCCGAATTCTACCCAAAGGATGCAACGCCTGGATATCGCTTTTGAGAGGTATTCATAATCATGTAAGCCTGGTAAACGACCACCCGCCCTCTCTCGCTGTCATTATAAAGCGCATATTTACATAACGAAATTGTTCTGTGAAGTAGAATACTTGCATCGCACGCAAGAGCCTCGTAGTTCGAACCTGGCTACACGCTCCATTTCCCCTCCTCTCCCTCTGTAGCTCTCTCTGGATCCACTGGCTGAAAGCCATCGGGCTTTTGTTATGATGTGGTGTCCGTCGTCCGTCCGTCAACTTTTACTTTAAAAACCTTCTTATTTGAAATTTCACAGGAAAATCCTTGGGTGGCCTTTATCAGATTCCGTCAAAGCATTTTGATCCGGTGAAAAATATGTAACGATATATACATGTAAATATAACGTTACAATACCTCAAAAGTGAGAAGAAAATTGTTGTTGGTAGGTTGTGTCCCCTAGTGCATAAATTGGCAGATCTGCGTATAATCGACAGTAAATTTGGGTAGAAAATGATACCTCCGATAATCCGATCATCAAACTTTTTCTGCCCAGATTATATATGTAATCATATCTCAGGCTTTCAGCGCTTTGATTTTTATAGAAGGTCAATAGGTAATGATATGTACAAAATATCGAACTTCTAGGCCTTATTGTTTTGGAGAAGTTGACTTGGGAATATACGGTAATTCTTTGAAGAATTTGTGTAGAGGTTAATAGCTTATGATATGTTCCAAATATCAAAGCTCCATGCCTTATGGTTTATGAGTAGAAGATTCACAAAGATTTCCTTTGTAAAACTAGAAATTGTCGCAAAGCGGACTAATTCCCTCAAACAGCACTTGTCCACATACAAGTGTTATCCGCCAAAGTGCCGTAACAAAAAATGGATGTTTAAATTAAAGGGCTATTAATCAGTCAAAAATAAATGGACCATAACCAAAGTAGGATATGAACATGTCTGACTTATACAGAGTCTTTCTGTGAAATTTGAATCAAATCCATTCAATGGTTGCTGAGAAATTGAGCGGACACTTTTTTCACTAAAGGGCCATAACTCCGTCAAAAATCAATGGACCGTAACCCAAGTAGAACATGCACATCATCTCTGTTTGATACTGATTAATCCGTCCAATAGTTGCCGAGAAAATGTGCAGACACCAAAAACCTACAAACGGACGGGCAGACCGACCGACCAACCGACAAGCTAACTCCTATATACCCTCAAAACATAGTTTAGGGGGGTATAATCAGGGATCGCACAGAAAAGGGCTAATTCTAAGAGTACAGTAATTCTTTGAAGTATTTTGGTAGAGGGTCAATAGGTGATGATATTTACCAAATTTAAAAGCTTTACGGCCTATGGTTTAAGAGATTTCTAATAATTGTTTACGGACGGACAGATGGACAGACGGATGCCGTACATTTACCGTTCGCAATAGCTCAGCTTCAGCACGTTGTGCTCAGGTGAGCTAAAAAACATATATGATTTGGTAAGATGTAACCCCATTTCCTCAAGATCAGTGAGGTTCTATATTTCCCCAAGAGCTACGACAAGTAAGGTTTGACAGAGACGGAATGCGAATGAGACCTGATGGGAGAATAAAAGCTTACAAAAATATTTAATCTCGTTATTCAGACCTTAACCTTTGAGGCCACGAGGGATGGCTACTAACATGTAATGTTTGATAGAGATTGGATTGAAAATGTGACGAATAGAAAAGCCTAAATAGTATGACAGATGGATAGATGTACAAATGGACGGACACACAAACACTTCCCTCCAAAAAGAATAGACTCTGTAAAAATACTTATGGAAATAACAAAAGACCAAGCAAGCTAATTTCTCCATACTATATCTCCTAAATGTGTTTTATCTTCCCATTAAATTTCAAGTTGGTAGCTAGTTAACATTCAGAGATTGGGTCAAGACAAAATCTATGAATAAACTAAAGAAGCTTGAGTACCTGAACCTACCTGCCTAAACTTACTTATCATCCTGGTACTTGATCAATCACTGGCCCCGCCCACTACCCCTTTGGCCACGCCAACTCACTCCAGCAGGAAGTCCTGCTTCGATTTAAAACCGCGTTATATTGCAACATTTATGGCCAAAGTAGATGAATTCCGGGCTGAATGAATGATTTGATAAGTCAATATATTCCTGGATTGACAGCTGCGATTAGTCAATTCATGGTTCTTAATTAGTAATAGAAATATGTGAGTGAAGAATAAACAACAAACAAATTTACATATTACATTATCAGCATTTATTACAAATTATGATGAATATGACGACAAAGAAATAAGTATTACCTATTACCAGACGCCAAACTCTTAGAGTGGTCCACATTCAAAGATGTTGCAGACAACAACTTTTAGTTGATGAAATTTTTAAAGTCTTTGCCTTTTTGGAGTAGAAAGCATTATGGATAATGAAGAAATTGCTTGTAACAGCAATTTCTTCATCATCCATAATGTTTTCCAAAGCTTTATTCTTCGGGATGTCAAAAAGTTTTACAGTGTGGGAATGGGATAAACTTGTGCATGTTATATGCAAATCATGCCTTCATACTCAGGATTACAATAAAATTTTAAAGCCAATCCCTGCTTTTTAAGACATCATAAAATGCTTTGGAAAATAATGTAGAAAATTGCTTGTAGAAAGAAGTTTTCATTAGCTACAATGTTTTTTACCTTTACTAAATTTTATAAAGTTTTGTTGAAGCAAAATGTCCACTGCAATGTGTTTGAACTTGGACTTGTCTCAAATTATTTTGTCTGGTAATGGGTTAAACATGGCTTTGCATTTTTTCTTTGTATGAAAGTGTGTGGGTGACATAATGTTGTTTTGTGAAATGTGTATTAAATAAGATGAAACTTTGAAAATTATTGTAGAAATGATTGCAAGAATCATGAAAAACATCTACATTCGTATTATTGAAATATCCTCTAACGATGACTTGTCAATAAACCATTACAAAAGTCAAAGTTGCAGACATCAATTTCAAATGAATAGGACTTTTAATATATCTGTCTGTCTGGGTAGAAAACAATGTGGAAAATGAAGAAATTGCTTGTAAAAAGCAATTTCTGAATTTTTCACATTGTTTTTTAAACACTTTTCCTGGGGGATTTGTTTGTTTGAATGGGGTTTAACTCCACTTTTTAACAATTTTTTTAGTCATATTGTGGCGGCTGGAGCACCTAACAATGGGTTTCTGGTATTTCTAACACCGGTACTACCACTACATCCTTCCCTAGCCTCTAGCTGCTATCCCACTTAGGTAAACAATTATCCCCCCATTTGTGAGAGACAAATGTTGGGAAGGATACATGGCGCCGCTGTGAGGGATTATTTGGTAATGTGTTTTAGACAGATTGCACCCCACAGCCAGTGAAAAATAGACAATCAAATATCATAAAAGCTTGTCATGAGCTCCGCCCATACCCTTACCAGGAAATTTTAGACTGGTCAAAATTGAAAAAAGCTGCAGACAATTTCACATTAATGAAATTTCAATTTCTTTTGCCCCTTTTTGTATAGAAACATTATGGATAATGAAGAAATTGCTTGACACAATGTTTTTTAAAGACTTTCCTTGGGGGGGGGGGGCTTAAAAAGGAGGGATTGTGTGGGAATGGTAAGGACATTACATGAATGTTCATTAATTATTAAATGACATAACAGCTCCTTTGAACAATTAAACCCATTTAAAAATTTAAAGATTTTGCAGAACTTGAAATGACAATATTAAGTTGATGAAATTCTAAAAAAAAATTGTGTTTTGGGGTAGTAAACATTGTGGACTATAAAAAAATTGCTTGTAACAAGTATTTTTTTGTTTTTCACAATGTTTTCCAAAGCTTCGTCCAAAAGCAGGTTTTTGTTGGAATGGTTTAATCCATTCCCACACCAGCCCTCCCCTTAACAACCCTCAAGAAAAAAGCTTTGGAAAACATTATGGAAAATAAAGAAACTGCTTGTATAAAGCAATATTTTCATTATCCACAATCTTTTCTATCCAAAGAAAATGATCAAAATTAAAATTCTATCAACATAAAATTGTTATCTGCAGCTTCTTTCAATTTGGACCAGTCTTAAATTTTGTTGTGTGGGAATGGGTTATGAGAAGTGGGAAATAGAAATCCCTTTATTGTTGCACTTTATATATTGTGATAACAGCATTAATGAGATAATCCACTCATGAAATAGTCAAATGTTATCTGAAGGGTGTTATTCACCCCTGCATTAAACATTCTGGTATAAACAACGTTATTTCTCTGTGGTCTCTCTTGACAGTCTTCACATAGGATAACTGAGCATGACATCTTGTTTTGCCAACTCCAACAACATAGGGTCATCGAAAAACTTGTTGATACTGACGTCTTCACTCAATCCCTATAAGTAAAACAAAGAGAGTGAAGATGAACTTAAGGAAGTGTAATGAGCAAATTTTAAATTGATCAGATGTCAAGATTCCTATAAATTTACTCAGTCATTTATTATTCTACCTTTGATTACCAGGTCATCGAAGGGATAGGGGAGTCAGGCCAATTCTGCCGAGTACACTTGTTTTAAATTGACCTGGCATCAGAAGAAAAGCAAAAATTACTGCAAACTAAGGCTCAATACATGGCTATTGGCAGTATATTGGTTGTTTTTGCAAAACACTTCTGTCCCCAGTAAAAGTGATTTTTGTCACAACTTTAACATTGATAGATGACCTTGACTGATGATCTTGAACTAGGCATATCAATGAAAGCTATTGTCACGTTGAATATGTAACTTGGCTAGTTTGAAATCTGGGATAATGATAAGTCAACCAGTGAAAAAATTTTGACAGACAGACAGACAGATAAACACCAATAAAAGAATATGCCTTGATAAAATGATGTGGGGACGTAAAAATTTGACAACAGGGAAAAAAAATGTACAAAGATGCATTTAGAGGAGCTTGACTTGCCAATTTAGATTGCCTATTTGATAGTGCACTATAAATTCTAGGCTGAAGTAAATTTCTGTTCTTATAATAGGAATACCTGAGATGCTCAAATTAGACCAGTCAAAAATGTTGTAGTCTGGTTCAAGATTAAATATTTCTGACAAGAGCACTGCATGGAGATGCCAACATCTTGCTGTTAAAGTACTTGATAGCGTGTAAAACTTCTAAATTGAAACAAGAGGATCATGATGGTCCTATATCGCTTACCTGAGTATGATGGCTCAAGGCTTTATGATATATATACAAAATATCAAAGCTCTATGCCAAATTATTATGGAATTTTTTTTAAAGATGTTCTCCTTTAATCCTAGGTATATATCGAAAATTCAGGATTATAAGGTTTATAATCAGAGTACTAAAATTCTTTGAAGTATTTTGGTAGCTGATCAATAGACAAGGATACATACCAAATATCAAACATCTAGGCCTTATGGTTAAGGAGAAAAAGATTTCAAAGATTTCCTTCTTTATTCCTATTTCAAATTAGGGATTGTACAGAAAAGGGATACTTTTTGAAGTAAAGTATTCTTTTGAACAATTTTGATGGAGGGTCAATGAGTATTCATACATGAAAAAAATTAAAGCTCTAGACTTTATGGTTTGGTAGAAGATTTTCAAAGATTTCCTTTTTTATCCCTATATTAAACCAGGGGTCACACAGAAATGGGCTACTTTTCAGAGTAAGGTAATTCTTTGAAGGAGTTTGGTAGAGGGTCAATAGATTTTAATATGTAAGAAATAATACAGCTCTAGACCTTATGGTTTGGGAGTAGAATATTTTCAAAGATTTAATTCTTTATTCCTATCTAAACTCAGGAATTGCACAGAAAAGAGCTACTTTTCAGAGTACAGCAAATCTTTGAGGTAATTTGGTCAATAGGTCTTAATACACTTCAGATATAAAAGCTCTAGACCTAATGGTTTGGGAGAAGAAGATTTTCAAAGATTTCCTTCTTTATTCCTATGTAAAATTATTGATTGTACAGACAAGAGCTACTTTTAGAGTACGGTTATTCTTTGAGATTTTTTGTTTACCAGTCAATAGATGATGATGTATACCAAATGTCAAAGCTCTAGGCTTTATCGTTTGAGAGGATAATTTTTCTTTTTCATTTGGTTGCCTTTTGAAATATATATGTATTTTAAAATAGCATGTCATAAAGACCATTTCTGTGAAGTTTGCTTGAAAATCTGAGGTTAGTATACGAGAGAATCCTTTGTTATTGTGAACAGACGGACAGGTTGATGGACAGATGCTGGACAGTGACCAATCACAATAGCAAATATCACAGGAGTTAAAAGGGGCATAACTTTTAGTATTTAGTATTTGTTTCTCTCTTTTTGCTCCCTTGATATTAAACATATATTCCGAGTTTCATATGAATGTGATCAGTAATATACAGCTGAGCTATAAATGAACATCTGTATCATTATACTGTCAATCATAAAGGAGAATAGCTACCCTTGTTTCCCTTCCTTTCTTTTAAAAAGAATTGAAATATCCAGTGAGCCTCTGCATGTCAATTGACCTAACACAGTTGTAAATCAAAGAATCAATCAACCAATCAAAATCACTCATTCAGTCCAGAATTGAGCTTTGAACTTTGACATTGACCACCATTTTTCTGAGACATCTTCGCTGTATTGGTAACTTAAACATTGCAACTACAGCTTAATCAAGCTGCAGTTACGGCAATTAGGTCACCAACCAACCATTTTTTACATGCTATGGCTATAAATTTTGCAGAATTATGCCTTTTAAAATCGAAGCCAAAATTCCTGTTGGACAGACAGACACACTTATAGACAGACATCAGTAAAACAAAGTGACCCAATATCATGAATGCAGGGGTATAAAAATGTTTTGTTTTGAGATCTCATTGTTGTAACTACAGCTTGAATATGCTGAAGTTACGACATTTAAGTCACCAAACCGACAAAATTCTTATCATAAATGTTAGGGTTCAAAGTTTACTCTAAGTTTGACCCATTCCCACACAACAAAATTTTAGACTGGTCCAAATTGAAAGAAGTTGCAGACGATAATTTCAAGCTGATGGAATTTTAGATTTGTTTGTCTTTTTTGATAGAAAGCATTGTGGGTAATGAAGAAATTGCTTGATACAAGCAATTTCTTCATTTTCCACAGTGTTTTCCAAAGTTTTTTTCTTGAGGGGCGTAAAAAGGAGGGGTTGAGTTGGAATTGGTTCAATAAATGATTTGATTGGACAATAAACTTTTTTTTGACAGCCGTAATTAGTCAATTGCATCTCAACCTGCAACCGTGCTATCATTATAGCACGAATCATTAAATACCTTTCTCCTTCTAGTTTTGACCATAAACTCTCTGGCCAGGTGGGTAGCTGGCTGAGCCTCTAATGGTCGTATATGTATACTCTTGTCGAGTGGGTCACCTGGCACAATCTGCCAATGATGGAATACGGACAGACAGAATGCTTGCCCTTGTGTATGTGTGCGCAGATCTGTCTCAAATCCAAATGAGTCTATGGCGGGGATGAAAGCTTTGATCGTGTAGAGTGGAGACCCTGGCACAGGGGAATCTTGCGTTACATGACCTCTAAAAGAACAAAAAGTCAAAGAACATTTATTCAACATTTTCAAAATCCTCAAGTCATTGTCATATAAAAATCTATAATCTTTCAAAAATTTCACCTGGAACAGTAATAAGAATTTTAATCAGGTTCAATAAATCTTGCCATTTTTAGAATCAAAATTCACTCATTTTCAGCATTTTTAAAGTATTTTTCAGGTAGTACATAGCAGAATTATAAATGAAGACATTTTCAAAAGTTTGTTTGAATGAGGTTTAATGCCACTTTTATCAGTATTTCAGTCATATCGTGGTGGCTGGAGCACCTAACAATGAATTCCTGGTATTTCTCACATCAGTGCTACCACTACATCCTTTCAAAGCCTCCAGCTGATCATCCCACTTAGGTTTGAGAATATTCATTTATGGGGGACAGATGTCGGAAAGAATATTGTGGGGGTCGAACCCGGGACCCCATGATTAGGAGTCTGACATGCTATCAACTGCGCTAAGATTTGTTCTTTTTCATTTGACAATGAATCAAAGCATATGTATTTGCAGGCATCATTATAAATGAATGCATTACCACGTGCAAACAACAATTCAAATTTCATGAAAGTTTAGATTTTTTCAGCTTTCTAGTTAGAAAACATTGTCAAAAATGAAAAAAAAAATTGCTTGCTTCAAGCAATTTCTTCATTTTGGTTTTCCCAATAGTTTTTCTTGAGAGGAGACAAAAGGTGACATTGAGTCAGAATGAATTAACCCATTCCCACACAATGATGATTTTAAACGCCCCTCAATATGAAAACTTTGGAAAATATTGTGGAAAATGAAGAAATTGCTTGTCACAAGCAATTTCTTCATTATCCACAATATTTTGTACCCCAAAAGACAAAGATTTTAAAGATTTCATCAACTCAAAATTGTCGTCTGCAACTTCTTTGAATTTGGAGTAGTCTTAAATTTTCTTGTGTGGGAATGGGTTAAATATTGAGCTGGGAAAAGTTTATGAAAAAAAACAAGTTCCTATATTATCTATTGATAGGAACCATCTATGAAAGCCATGTTTATCTTTAACCCTTTCACATTTATTGTAATTTCAGACTGTTCCAAATTGAAAGAGGTTACAGATGACAACAAGAGCACCGCCCATGGGTGCAAACGCTCGGCTGGAGGTGCTGGATAATGCAAAAATTCTAAGTTGAAAAAGGGGCATAACTCTTACAAAAATGTTATTCCCCTTGATAGTCTAGATAGCTCTTGTGATGGTCAGTACACATGCCAAGTTTCATGAGGATATCTTCAATTACAACAGAGATATGACCAGGGTTAAAGTTTGTCACACCAAACCCAAAGCCGACGCACAAGACGCAAAGGTGATAACAATATCTTGGGTTTTCTCAGAAAACAGCCGAGCTAATAAAAACTGGATGCAATTTCAAATGAAACTATTCTATGTGGTAGCAAATATTGTTGGAAAAAGGAAAAATTACTTGTTACAAGCAATTTCTCCTTTTTCTACAAAGTTTTCTCAAATTTCAAATCACAGTGACTTAAAGTCCTGGGTTTGTACAAGAAAGGGTTAAATAACAAAATTCTCTTATCCTGGCCAACCTGAAGAAATTTCCTGATATTATCACGCAAATTCATCTGGAAGTTTTATAGAACAAAATATTTTTTGAAGACATCCCTACCTTTCATAAAATGCTGATAAGCCATGCAATAAAAGCCTTGTCATTATCATACCATCCTGTTTCTTGAAGAAGTTGGTTTGTTTGTTTAGATGGGGTTTAATGGTGCTCTTAACAATCTTTCAGTCATATCCTGGAGGCTTCTGCACCTAACAATAGATTCCTGGTATATCTTGCACCAGTACCACCATTACATCCTTTCCAAGCCTCCAACTGCTATCCCACTTAGGTTTACGATTATCCACCCATAGGTGAGAGTCAAATGTTGTAAAGGAGATGGTTTGGGATTGGACACATGACCCCCAATGATTTAAGATTGGGAGTCTTAATGCGCTACCAACTGTGCTATGACAATGGCTTTTTTAGAAGAGCATGATTCTTACTAAAATACTTTTTAGAGTTATCCAATTTGATAGTATATATTGCCCTAGTGAAAACATATGCCTCATTTCAGGTAGATACTATCAGAAATTTGATCAAGGTCCAATAAATTACCAGATGGCAAAATTTTAGACTAGTCCAAATTGGAAGGAGTTGTAGACACAAATTTCAAGTTTATAAAATTTTTCAATTTTGTCAAATTTCTGGAAAGATAGAAAACTGGGAAGAAAACATTGTTGAGAACTAAGAAAGTACTTGTTACAAGCAATTTCTAAATTTTTCACAATTTTTCCTGATAGTTTTTCTTGAGGGGGTGTCTAAAAGAGTCATTGAGTGGGAATGGGTTAAATGCTCTACAAAAAGATCAAGGTGATGACAATAACTCAACTCTTTGTTCAAAAACAATCCAGCCATTCCTAATCCAATAGTCATTAATGTTTTTAAAATTGTTTTTATTTCCTATAATCATTCAAAGTTCACAGAATTACTATGCCAATGAACAAAAATGCAAACAGTCTTGTAAAACATTACCTTCTACGTGCCAATACTGTATAAACGGCAGACACACAATCAGCTGGGGCTATGACTTCAACAAAGTAATAGGGCTCCATCATTCTTGGTGTGGCCTGTCAATTAAAGATAAATGAAAGGTACACTATTCTGTATTTTGAACAGTTTTCAAAGATTTCTTATTTAGAGGCATAAAAAAGCCAGGTTGTGTTAGAATGCATTTGCTCTTTTAATAGTGAATATACATGTCAGGATCTCCATCACTAACGAAGATATTACCAAGGTTAAATTGATTGATTGGTGTTTAATGCCACTTTTAACAGTATTTCAGTCATGTAGCAGCGGCTGGAGCACCTAAGAATGAATTCCTCGTATTTCTCACACCAGTACTACCACTACATCCTTTCCTAGCCTCCAGCTGCTCTCCCACTTAGGTTTACGATTACCCACCCATTGATGAGAGACAAATGTTGGAAAGGATATGTGCCACTGCCAAGATCAAACCCATGACATCCCACGATTGAAGATTGGGATTCTGATGCACTACTGAATTTGCTATGACGGTGGCTGACCAAGGTTCAAGTTTGTCACCCAGCCTACACCTACGTCAATGACAACAGGGTGATGACAATGGCTCAACTTCTTGTTCCAAAACAGCCAAGCTAATAAAATGTAATGAATAAATAAAACAAGATGACAGTGATGGTCTTACATCACTCACCTGAATATGATTTTGTTTGTTTGTTTGAATGGGGTTTAACGCCGCTTTCAAAAATCTTTCAGTAATATCGCGGCGACTGGAGCACCTAACAATGGAATCCTGGTATTTCTCACACCAGTACTACCATTACATCCTTTCCTAGCCTCCAGCTGCTATCCCACATAGGTCTACGATTATCGACCCATTGGTGGGAGACAAATAGTCGGAAAGGATGAGTGCCGCCGTCGGGGATCGAACCCGGGACCTCTAGATTGACAGTCCGACCACCTGAATATGATGGCACAAGGCTTTATGATATGTATAAAATATCAAAGCTCTAAGCCTATATGTTTTGCAGAAGATATCTCCTTTAATCCTATGTGAATCCAAGATCCCACAACATAGGGCTTAGTTGAATTTTCCAAGCTGAATTATTCTTTGAAGTATTTTGGCAGATGGTAAATAAGCAATGATAGATACCAATTATAAAAGCTCTATGCCTTATGGTATTAAAGAAGAAATTTTTTAAAGATTTCCTTCTTTTTTCTTGAGTTAAACCAGGGATAGCATTAAAAAGGGCTAATTTTCAGAGTATGTAATTCTTTGAAGTATTTTGGTAGAGGGTCAATAAACATTGATTCATATGAAATATCAAAACTCTTGGCCTTACAATTTGGAAGAAGAAAATTTTCAAAGATTTCTTTCTATAGTCCTATGTAATATCAGGAATTGTATGGAAAAGGGCTTATTGTACGAGTTCAGTAATTCTTTGAAGTATTTCAGCAGAGAGTCAACAGGATACATACCAGATATCAAAGATCTAGGCCCAATGGTTTAAGAGACGAATATTTTCAAAGACTGCCTTCTTTATTCCTATGTATTATCAGAGATTGCACAGAAAAGTGCCAATTTTCTGAGTATGGTAATTCTTTAAGTATTTTGGTAGAAGGTCAATAGGCAATGATATATACCATATCTAAAAGCTTGAGTTTGGGAGGAGATTTTTTAAATTATTCTTACGGTTGCTATGGCAACCAGAGTTCTTCATTGATTCTAATTCATTGAAAAATTTGAAAGAGCATGACCTAGGGATCATTTCTGTAAAGTTTGGTTGAAATCTGATTGTTAGTTTAGTAAGAGAAGATTTTTGAATAATTGCCTACCGACAGAGAGACAGGTGCAATTACTGATCACAATACCTCACCTTGGGTTCATTTTGCTCAGGTGAGGTAAAGACATTTATAATTATTTTCTGCACAACCAACAGTTGCAAGCGAATTCTCCTTTTCTCCCAATATTTCCTATTTCTATATTTCTTCAGTACGTCACCAAACAGGACAGTGTGGGAATGGGTCAACATGATAACTATAGGTATCTTACCATAAGGAAAGCAGAGTATGCCACTCTACGAGCTGTTGGTATGATTTGTCCACCACCCCTATGTATTGGCTCTTGGGCAATAACTGCATCCAGAATCTTGAACTTAACATTTCTGATAGCTGCAACAAAAAATACATTAATTATCAGATGCCAACATTTTTTACTTATAAATTTAGAAAGGTTACAGGTTACATCGAAAAAGAGATGTGTCCCCAAAACAGCCTTTCTTCGAAAATGTGACCTTAATAATTGGACTTGACCTTGAGCCATTCATAACAGCAAAATGTTTTGATTCAAGTTGACCCTGATAAGTGACCTTGACGGATAACTTGACCGTACAACTAACTGATGCCCATCAATGCAAGGAACCTATTTCCCAAATATGAGCCATGTATCTTCAATAGTACTTGAACAGTGTTTTGAATAACAGCCAAATGTTAGTTTTTGTGTTTAGTTAACTGCTCACAGATGGACAGACAGATAGATATCAGTAAAACAATATACCCAAATCTTATAACTGGGGGATAAAAATAGGTCAAAATGATGATAGAAAAGATTGTGACAAAATGAGGAATGGCTTTTCGCAAGAAAAATTCCACTAACAATGTTTACTAAGAGATTTTTTATTCTGCACATCAAAATACCAGATTGTCTGGTAGCTGCTTATTACATAGCAAATACCATAATTTTTTTCCCTTAGTTATGAAAAGTTGATATTTAATAAAAGGAATCTTAAGATATCAACAGTTAACTTTTTATAAGTATTCAGTATAATAACCATTCAATATGGTAGAAAATATTGTTGAAAATAAGAAGTTGCTTGTGACAAGCAATTCATTCTTTTTCATAATTCTTTCTCAAGGATTAAAACACAGGGACATAAAACCAAGGATTAAACTGGAAATAAGTAAGGATTTTATGGTTGGTTCCATTTACACTATTAGATCAGATATCAGTTTCATTACAAGCAAAACACTTACGTTCATCACAAAGAGGTCCTTCCCTTGTTGCCCACTGGAAACCCTGTACTATACTATCCTTCACACCACCCAGTAAACTTTTGTCAACCTACAATTTCAAACAGATACTTACATGTTGTTTGAGAGATCATTACCAGACGACAAAATTATAGACTGACCTAAATTGAAAGGAGATGCAGATGACAATTCAGAGTAGATGATTTTATTTTTAACTTTCTTGGTAAAAAACATTGTGGAAAATAAAGACATTTCATGTTGCAAGCATTTCTTCATTTTACACAATGTTTTCCCTATTTCATCAACTTAGAAATGTCATCTATAACTCGATTCAATTTAAACAAGTCTAACAAGGTGCCAAATTGTCACAAGATACATACGTCACACTGCTTAATATTAACTGGGGGTTTGAATAGAACTGAGGTTATTTTGAATGAATATTTTTTGTCAAACAAAGTATGAAAAACAACAAAGGACAAAAACTCAAAATATACGCTAGGTAGAGTTGTGGTTCTTGTACACTGCACTCCCACTTGGTGAGCTCTATCCATCCATGAAGTTTCATGATTCTAGCTATTATACTTTGAGAGATATACTCCGGACAAGATTCAAGTATGAAAAACAACAAAGGACAATAACTAAAAAATAGGCTAGGTAGAGTTATGGTTCTTGTACACTGCACTCCCCCTTGGTGAGATCTATACACCCATGAAGTTTCATGATTCTAGCTATTATACTTTGAGAGATATACTCTGGAAAAGATTCAAGTATGAAAAACAACAAAGGGCAATAACTAAAAAAATAGGCTAGGTAGAGTTATGGTTCTTGTACACTGCACTCCCACTTGGTGAGCTCTATCCATCTACAAAATTTCATGATAATAGCTATTATACTTTTAGAGATATATTCCGGACAAGATTCAAGTATGAAAAACAACAAAGGGCAATAACTCAAAAAATAGGCCAGGTAGAGTTATGATTCTTGTGCACTGCACTCCCCCTTGGTGAGATCTATACACCCATGAATTTCATGATCCTAGCTATAATACTTTTAGAGATAAACTCCGGACAAGATTCAAGTATGAAAAACAACAAAATGCAATAACTCAAAAAAATAGGCCAGGTAGAGTTATGGCTATTGAGCACTGCACTCCGTATTGATGAGAAGAATATAACTGCCAAGTTTAAAGTCAATACGGTGACAGAGTTATGCTCTGGACAAAGAAGTGGACAGCGCCCAGACAACCGGACGTCCGAACGCCACGGGTGATCCCATAATACGTCCCGTCTTTGACGGGCGTATAAAAATTTGCCATCTGGTCAAGGGTTAAAGTGTTTGGTTTTAGTCTTTCAAGTATGTTACAGGTCAAGCCAAAGGTCACAGGGTCAAAGTAATTGATGTCAAGTGAAAGCCTATGACCTATTGAGTGTAAATGTGACATGTGATGGTTATAAGTAGAAGCATTACAGAAAATAAAAGCATGGTTAACAATTTTCTAAAGATTTTTTTAATTGGGTCACAAGGCCTCAAGTTCACTAGATGCAGGACCTGCAACTGATGGCTGCCTTTGTGAACCCTAGCATTAATAATTAGAAAGATATGAAACCTTAACCTATTCCCTCACTATAATGCTCTTTGGCAAACAAAAGAAGAAAGCTCAGGAAAACATAGTGGACGATGAAGAAATTGCTTGTTACAAGCAATTTCTTCTTTATCCACAATGTTCTCAACCTAAAAGACAAAGAAAATAGATTTCATTAACTATAAGATTACCATCGGCAACTTCTTTGATTTTGGATCTGTCATATAATTTTGTCATAGAGAAAAGCAAGACAAGTAGTTGCAGAAGACAATTTCAACTCATACAAAATTTTGAATATATCTGTCTTTTGGAGCAGAAATCAATCAGGAAGATTAAGCATTTGTTTGTAACAAGCAATTTCTATATTTTTTACATTGATTTCATGAACTCTGTAAAAAATAGGGATTGTGTGGGTTAGGTGATATTGTTATCTGTACTATACAAGGGATAATGAAAAGTAATGGGTTCATAGATTGTTTTTCACTAAAGAATATTCAACTGACTTCACAAATTGACGTTCATTGAATTACAAATTAGCTGTTAACATACGGCACACCTGGCAGCCAAAGAATACTGAATAACAACCCAAACAGGTAACTATCTATACACCCGAGTAGAGAGTACGAATGTGGAGCAAGTTTTGGGCTCAAGGAACTCCAACAGTTAAGGTGAGTTTTGTACCAAGGACCCTCCGATCTAAAGGATAGTGTCCCACCGCTAGACAACAGACTCCATAAGTACATGTACATTGTATATCTAAAACAATTCCTACCTCTGAGGGTAATGTATCATCAACAAGAATATTGGGGCCTGTAGCATCAGGACCAAATGCCCAGATAGATCTGGCAGCTAACAAATCCCAATCATATTTAGTCTGGAAGAACTCTCCTAGCCGTTTCCTAGGCCAGGTGATTTGGACTACTTCATTTTCTATATCTTCTGCTAGACCCTTCTCAAGAGGCTCAGCAATCATGGTCAGTTTATTCCTGTTTAAGAAAAGCGTTATTGTGTTCAGACAATTCAAATTTGGTTGAAAATTACATTGCTTAACCCATTACCAGACGGCAAAATTTAAGGATGCCCCAAATTGAAAGAAGTTGCAGGCGACAATTTAAAGTTTATCAAATTTTGGATTTTATTAATTTTCTGGGAAGAAAACATTATGTAAAAGAAGAAATTGCTTGTGACAAGCAATTTCTTCATTTTCCACAATGTTTTCCAAAGCTACTTTTCTTGGGGGGCGTCTAAAAGCGTCACTGAGTGGGAATGGGTTAACATGAAATTAACTAAAACTGTTGCTAAGCAACAATGGACCTTAAAAAAATACTATACAATAAAGATGAAACCAAGTTGAAAACTGGCTTTCTTTGAAAGCATCAGTCATATTAACCCACTACCAAATGACAGAAATTTAGACTTGTCAAAATTCAAAGAGGACATTTATAGTAGCTTGTGCAAAAAAAAATAAGCATAGAAACAAATGTGAGAAAAGGAGAAATTGCTTGTGTCAAGCAATTTCTCCTTTTCTAACAATGTTTTCATAATATAATTCCTCAGGGGCGTAAAAATGCCGTTTTTGTGGTAATGCTCTATTTTTAACAATTCAAGCATCTTGAAAATGAACAGATGTGGAAATCTTTAATTCAAGCACATCCCAAATCTTGATTAGAGATAAAAAAAACATGAAACTGAAGAAAATATGTTGAAAAATAAAAAAAGAAAGAAATAATTGCATGTCTTTACAGCCATCTACAAAATAAGCTATTAAATTCAATTCAAATGTAAAGAACTTCAATATATATATAAAAACAAGTTATTTTGTGTCTTGAAACTTGTTGCATTTTTGAAGCCATCATGGAAATGAGCAATCTAAGATGAGTAAAATTCTGATATATTAATTAGAAGAAAATAAGTTGAGATATAAAAAAAGTAAATGCATTTCGTACAATTTGTCAAATGGCAGCAGTCTTGGAATTCAGAAATCATCAAAAAATATAAAATTTTAGCGTGTATAAGACAATGGTATTAAAATTTAAGAAGATCAATGGAAAAATAAACCATGTCTTGCATTTAAAAGGGTCTGAAATGGCAGCCATGTATGAGATGAGCAATGAAATATATCTCAAATTTCAAGTTTGCGACATTTATTTGAAGAAGATCTGATTAGAAAGATTTCCACACACAGATTTGAAGAAAATGCATTGAGTGATAAACAAGTAATTCTATGTCAAAGAATTTGTTAAATAGCAGCCATTTTGAGCATTGGCAAAAAGGATAAACTAATCCTAGCTTCAAAGATTGATTGATTAAATAGGGTTTAACAGTATTTCAGTCATATCATGGCGGCTGGAGTACCTAACAATGGATTCATGGTATTTCTCACACTAGTACTACCACTACATCCTTTCCCAGCCTCCAGCTGCTATCCCACTTAGGTTTAAAATTATCCGCCTATAATTGAGAGCCAGGGTCTGCATCAAACAATGACAAAAGAGTTTAACGAATATTTCTGAGTCAGAGAATTTGTTGAATGTCAGCCATTTTGAGCATTGGCAAAATTGATAAATAAATAATTCTGAGTCATAGGATTTGGTAAATAACAGCCATTTTGTGCAACGGCAAAAGTGATAAACAAATAATTCTGCATCAAGGGATTTGTTGAATGACAACCATTCAGAGCAATGGCAAAAGTGATAAACGAATAATTTTGTAAAAAGATTCGTTAAATGACAGCCATTTGGAGCAACGGCAAAAGTACCACCTAGTAATGCTACATACCAAATATGAATGGCCTTCACCTTATATTTCAGAAGATAACTTTTGAACTTGCTCTTACTGAGCATTTTCCCAAACTTTGGACCTCTGGTGCAGGGCCATGTTTTATCCAAGGGCTACAATTCTAACAAACATGGGCATGATTTTAAGCCAAATATTACAAAACTATCTAGTAATGTTACATACTACATATGAATGTTCTAGGCCTTATTGATCAGGAAAAAGATATCTATTGAACTTGCTTTCAGCATTTCTCTTAACTTTTGACTTCTAGGGCAGGGCTATTTTTAACTCCAGTGGTATAATTTGGTAGAGAACCACATGGTTATGCTGTATATTAACCCTTTCCTGTACAAACCCGCGATTTTACATCACTGTGTTTTTATACTTGAGAAAACATTGTGGGAAAAGAAGAAGTTACTTGTAACAAGCAATTTCTCCTTTTCCCACAATATTTTCTACCACACAGGATGGTTAAATTTCAATTTACATCCCATCTTAATTGTTGTCTGCGAACCCTTTCAATTTGGATCAGTCTAAAATTACAAAAAAACAGGAAAGGGTTAGATATGAATACTGTTAGCAATTTAGTTTCTGCACCCTCAAATGGACAGAGGAATCTCTATGAGGCTGTCGTCATTACATGGTAGGCGCATAAAACCCCTGCATGTAACCCCATAATAACCATCCCAATGCTGTTACTGACAAACAAATCCTTGTATCTCTATAACCATATCAACATTATCATACTTACTTTTTATTTGGAGTTTCAGCAAAACATTTTAAAGATGATGTTTCCACTACAGTCTCACAAAAACTGACCACAGGATCAGACACTTTGATGTCTGGAATCAGAACAATTTACCATGTATTAGACCAACTTTCAAAGAAAATACAGACAACGATTGAAAGTAGATTTTAATATAAACAAGAGCCATGTCAGAAATGGCCATCCCCCGCCGTAAAAGCTTGATAGTAAACTGAAGCCAGTTTTAGACTTCTAGTGCACTGCATTTCTTCTCAATGAGTTCGATAATAGTTATTATACTTTCAGAGATATGCTCAGGACAAAATGTAAGTCTTTAAAACAACAAAGGGCTATAACTCCAAAATTTTGCAAGCAAGAGTTGTGGTTCTTGTGCACTGCACTTCTCCTCAACAAGATCCATCCACCGATGAAGTTTCAAGTAAATAGATATTATACTTTCAGAGATATGCCCCGGACAAAATCTTAGTCTTTAAAACAACAAAGGGCAATAACTCCAAAATTATGCAAGCAAGAGTTGTGGTTCTTGTGCACTGCACTTCTCCTCAATGAGATCTATCAAGTTTCAAGTAGATAGCAATTATACTTTCAAATATATGTTCCGGACAAGTTTAGTGATGGAAGGGTGGAATGATGGACGGAGACCATTACTATATCCCTTTTGCCGAAAGGCGGGGTATAAAAATGCTGTATAGATTATACCCAAAGCAGTTAGTTGATACGGGTTCGAGCCCTGGGCTGACCATATCAACTAACTCAACTAATTGTCTTTCGGATGAGACGTTAAACCGAGGCCCCGTGTGACGATGCTATCCATCGAGCACGTTAAAGAACCAGGCGGAGCTCTCAGCAGTTTCGTCCTGTATCCTTGCACTATCCCCCGTAACAACTAACCGTCTTCTGGGGGCGTCGCTCATATGGGCATGTGCTACGGTAGCGACGATAAATAAACGGAAATACACACACATACCCAAAGCAGTAGATTTTCATGGGCTATTTGTCCCAGAATCTTGAAGTACAAAAAGAGTTTGTCCCAGTATGTGCAGTCTGATCTAAACACCACCTGCTTCTTTCTCCATGTGAATCCAGAGTTGTTTATAAGATTCTTTAAAATAGAAATTAACCCCAAAATTGGAACTTCCAGTACTTTTTGTCCTTTGATTTTAACCCTTGTCATGCTGTATAAATTACCTTACTGAAATGCTGTCAAATCAAAGGGCTGAAAGCACTGATAGAACTTGTTAAAAAAATCAACATTTCTTTAAGAAATCAACTTCATAAACAACTCTGGCAGGAAAAGCACAAGCAGGAGGTGTAAACTAAGATCAGCATGCACATAAGTGCAGTCTGATCTTAGTCTACTCCTCCTGCCAAAACCGGAATATTCCGGGATCAGCATGACAAGGGTTAATGCAAATTCTGAGGAAGACTTCACTCATTCCCACACCATTACACTTTTGATCCCCTCCCCAACAAAATCTTTGGGGAAACATTGATAAAGATTGAGAAATTGCTTGTTACAACCCAAGTGATTTCTTCATTACCCACAATGTTTTCTAATTTCTTCATCACCCACATTGTTTTCTATCCCAAAATGAAGAGATTTTTAAAATTTCAACAACTGAAAATTGTGATCTTCTGCAACTTCTTTGAATGTGGACCAGCCTAATTTTTGTTGAGAAGCAATGGTTGATTGATTGATTGAATGGGGTTTAACGCCGCTTTTAACAGTATTTCAGTCATATCAGGGCGGCTGAGCACCTAATAATGGATTCCTGGTATTTTTCACTCCAGTACTACCACTACATCCTTTCCTAGCCTCCAGCTGCTATGCCACTTATGTTCACGATTATCCACCCATTGGTGAGAGACAAATGTCGGAAAGAATATGTGCCGCTGCCCGAGATCGAACCCATGACGCCCCATTATTGAAAAATAGGAGTATGACATGCTACTGACTGCGCTATGACGGCGACCGAGTGGTAATTGATTCAGCATGATAAGAGTTAAAATCTTTACCTATTTCTGAGTACATTTTCCTGAGATCATGCATTACACAGTCTAGATATAATTCCCCTGTTCCAAGGATAATGTGTTCACCTGACTCTTCTACCTGAAAAACATATTTTGTATATTTTATTTGGTTTTCTAAACCTATTCCCCCACAGTTACACTTTTTTACGCCCTTCAAGAAAAACAATTGAGAAAACAAAGTATAAAAAGGAATTGTTTGTGACAAGAAAATGTTTTTACACAGATAGTTGAAACTAGATGGTTGTCCAAGGACAACTGCTGTCGAGCACGCAAAGTTTTGACCGCCAACTTGACCTTGACCATCAATTTTAGTGTTTGACCTTGAGCATTGACCTTCAATTTGAAGCTATCCAAAAAATTTCTTTCAAAATGGCACATCTACTCATGATGGAGAATAATTGTGCAAAGTTATTTTGAAATCCATCCCTGGACAAATTTGGAAGGATGGACGGCCTAACAGACTAGCAGACTTACTTACTAACGCACATACACCGACTTGTCATAGTGACAACTATGTCTCGCTCACCTCAAGCAGGCTCAACAAAAATCTAAAATTCCATAAACTTATATTGTTGTCTGCAACTCCTTTCAATTTGGACAAGTCTAACAAATTGTTGTCTGGTAATGGGTTAATGATTGCTTGAACATTTTTACCTTTTATCACAAGCTTTAAGTCAAAGTAGTATTAATTCATTTGAATGAGTCGAGTTCTTTTAGTTTGAACCTATCAAAACTGCCTCTACAATTAGCTACTTGACCAAATTAAAAGATGTTGTGGGTAACAGTAGGCAATAGACAATATTGTCACACCTCAGACACCATGAAGATTGTTGATTGATTGAATAGGATATAATGCAACTTTTAACAGTATTTCAGTCATATCTCCGCAGCTGGAGCACTTAACGATGGATTCCTTGTGTTTCTAACACCAGTACTACCACTTCATCCTTTCCAAGCCTCCAGCTGCTCATCCCAACTAGGTATACAATTATCCACCCATTGGTGGGAGACAAATGTCGGAAAGGATATTTGCCATGACAGGGGTCGAACCGTGGACCCTGTGACTAGGAGACCTACACGCTACCACTGCATTATGGCTGTAGCCCTAGCAGTCTAGCTAACAAATTAAAGTTTCATAACGAAAACAGAAAACTACACTTTTGAAGAGTTGTCAATATATTTTCAAGGTGGTTTCCAGTGAAATGAGCAAAGGCAAATTATTCAAAATTGACCGGAGTGGTCAGAAAGTAATGGGTGACATGCCTGACTTGACTCCATGGAGATCCATTGTGAGTTTTATTATTTAAACAAAAACTGTGGTAGTAAACCCATTCCCATACAACTTAACTTTTCATGCCTCTCAAGAAGAGATAGAAAACATTAGGGAAAAAGAAGAAATTGCGTGTTACAAGCAATTTCTTCATTGTCCACAATGTTTTCTAACCAGAAATTTGTAAAAATCTAAATTTTCATCAGCTTTAAATTGTTGTCTGCAATTCCTTTAAAATTTTGCGGTGTGGGAATGATTTAACGTCCAAACAAAAACATACCTTTGTAGTGACAAGAGGATAACTTTTGTTGACCTTTCTCAGTCCATCCAACATCTTGGGTAACTCTGAAGGATTTACAGGCTCTACTGCTATCTTGATGACTGAACTTGTGTTGAATTTAAGTGGTCGAAATATGTAAACCTGAAGAAGAATAGGGAATTTACATTAATATTGAGGAATATCTCCTCTAAGAATTTTTTTTCAATGATTATTAATAGTAAATTTCCTCAAATTAGTAGAAAACTTAACCTGTATAATGGATCACTTGATGATTTCATCCAAAACCAGTGAAATGATAAACTCACAGTTTTGGTAGGTTTATTCCTGCCTTTATTCATTTCTGCATTATGACTCTTTCCCACACAATTACACTTTTTGATGCCCTCATGAGTTTGGAATACATTGTGTAGGACAAGCAATTTCTTCAGTTTCCACAATGTTTACTACCCAGAAAGTTGAAAAAATCTAAAATTTCATGAAGTCAAAACCGCATTCTAAAACTTCTTTCAATTTGGACCAGTCTCTAATTTTCTCATGAGGTAATGTGTTGAACATCATCAAAGGGACCATTTGACATCATTGCTTGGGTAATTCACTTACAAAATGACATGCTTTCAAATATTTTTTTTTTGTTATTCACTTAATGAAAGATAATTAAAATATCATCTGAGGATCAGTCCCGTGATATATAGTTGAAATCCCTTAACAGGTTTCTCAGAAGTAGATCATCTGATCAAAATTCTTTGAATTCTTTGAATGAATCTTTTAAAGGGTCACCAATGGATCATTTCTGTAAAATTTGGTTAAAAACTATCCTATGATTTGTGAGAAAAAGATTGTTAAAGGTTTGACCATAGATGGAAATAAATCATGCCTATTATAGCAATGATTTTCATCTGGTCAAAAATCTTTTTATAAAATCTGACAAAAAGTCAGAAAAGGATCATCCCTGTGAAGGTTGGAATCAATTGACTGGTTTTAGAGAAGAAGATTTTTATGATCAAAATTCTTTGAATTCTTTGAAGGAATCTTATAAAGGGTCATTGATGGATCATTCTGGTAAAATTTTGTTGAAAACCATCCTATGGTTTGTGAGAAAGATTTTCAAAGGCTTCACCATATATGGAAATTAATCAGGCCCATGATAGCCATGTTTTTCATCTGATCAAAATTCTTTGGAGGAATCTGATAAAGGGTCAACCAAGGATCATTCCTGTAAAGTTTGGTTGAAATCCATCCTCTGGTTTATGAGAAGATTTTCAAAGCTTTCACCATATGTGGAAATAAGCCCCGCCCATAAAAGCCCTGTTTTTCATCAAATCAAAATTCTTGAGGAATCATTTCTGTAAAATTTGGTTAAATTCTGTTCAACACTTTCTGAGAAGAATTGATTGATTAAATGGGCTTAAGCATCACTTTTAAAAGTATTTCAGTCATATCGCGGCGGCTGGAGCACCTAACAATGGATTCCTGGTATTTCTCACACCAGTACTACCACTACATCCTTTCCTAGCCTACAGCTGCTATCCCACATAGGTTTATGACTATTCACCCATTGGTGAGAGACAAATGCAGGAAAGGATAAGTGCCGCCACTGGGGATCAAAGCAATGACACTCCATGATTGAAGATTTGGAGTTTGATGCGCTACTGACTGCACTATGACAGTGGCTTCTGAGAAGATTTCTTATATAAAAGTTTAACAGATGGGTGGAGCAATGACCACATTACTGACACACCACCATCACAATACCTTCACTTGCCTGGGCCATTGATGCTTAAAATTCTTTGTTAAAAGAAATTTCTTCATTTTCAACCTTGTTTTCTACCCAAAAAGATGGGTTTGCTCAAAATTCTCTGAACTTGAAAAGTGCCTTCTGTGGCTTCTTTGAATTTGGTTGATTGATTGAATTGGTTTAACACCGCTTTTAACAGTATTACAGTCGTGTTGCGGCGGCCAGAACACCTAACAATGGATTCCTGTATCAGATGAATCATTGAGATCATTCAAAAAGAATCATCGAGATCATTCAAAACAAGAGGCCCATAATGCCTTATCTATCACTTGAGTTCAAAGAGCACAAAAACAGATAAAAGTCCACCAGATTATGTTACATACTAAATATCAAAGCCCTAGGCCTTTTAGTTTGTGAGAAGAAGATCTTTTTTAAAAGTTTTCACTAAACAAGCCTATGTTAAACTTGGGACATCTTGGAAAGGGCTAATTCTGAACCTGGGGTAGTAATTCTTACAATCTTGATGGAGGTCCACCAGATGATGCTACATAGCAAATAATAGGCCCTCCTGTTTGGGAGAAAAGGAGTTTTACATTTTCACTATATAAGCCCTATGTAAAATTCCTGACATCCAGGAATGGGCTAATTATGACCCTAGGGCCATAATTCATACAATATTGATAGAAATCCACCAGATGATGCTACATACCAAATACCTATCTGTTTGAGGAAGTAGATTTTTAAAGTTTTCACTATATAAGCCTATTTTAAATTTGTGACATTTGGGAATGGGCTAATTCTAATCCTGGGGCAATAATTTGAACAATCTTGATAGAAGGTCCATCAGATGATGCTGTATACCAAATATCTAAGTTCTAGGCCCTCCTGATTTGGGAGAAAAAGATTTTTAAAATTTCACTATATAAGCCCTTTATAAAACTTGTTATGTCCGGGAATGGGCTAATTCTGTTTCTTGGGCCATGATTTATACAATCTTGATAGAAATCCACCAGATGATACTACATACCAAATATCAAAGCTCTAGGCCCTCTAGTTTGGGAGAAGTTTTTTTAATTTTCACTATATAAGCCTACGTTAAACTTGTGATGTCAGAGAATGAGCTAATTCTGTCTCTAGGTTCATGATTTATACAATCTTGATAGAAATTCACTAGATGATGCTACATACCAAATATAAAAGCTCTAGGCTCTCTAGTTAAGGAGAAGAAGATTTTTGAAATTTTCACTATATAAGCCTTTGTTTAACTTGTGATGTCCAGGAACAGGCTAATTTTGACCCTTGGGTTATAGTTTATACAATATTGATAGATGTTCACTAGATGATGCAGCATACCAAATATCAGAGCTGCAGGCCTATTAGTTTGGTAGAAAAAGATTTTCAAAGTTGTAATTATGTAAGCTTATGTATCCCACCCAACAAATATCATTATCTTATCTCTTAAATGAGAGACAATTCGGGAAAGTCCCTTTAGAGTTTCACTTGTACAGATTTGATTAAACTTGCATATACGAACATATAAAGATCTAGAGATTTTCTTTTGATGATCTACTAAGCCTACCTCTTCACTAGTTGATACATCAGTAATGGTTGATGTTTTAACTATTGGTTGATCTATCCCTTCAATTAAGATCCAATTACCAGCTGGTACCCTGTTCACTTCCACTTTATACCTGGTGATGAGAATCCATTGATTCTAACCCTTGTCATGCTGGGCCCAGTATACTACCGGTTTTTGCAGATGATATAGACAAAGATCAGTCTGCACATAAGTGCAGTCTGATCTTAGTCTACACCACCTGCTTGGCCCCTTTCAAACCGCTGTCATTTATAAAATTAATTTTCGAAAGAAAATGACCAACAACTAGTAATATTTGTGCTTTCAGACCTTTGATTTCAATGCAAATCATTACAATTTTTTTCACCATGACAAGGGTTAATATTCTTGTTTTGTCAGGAGTTATAGACAAAGATCAGTCTGCACAAATGTTCAGATTGATCTTCATCAACACCTCCTGTTTTTCCTTTTCAACCCAAGATTGTTTATAGAATTAAATTTCAAAACAAATATTGACTCATAACTAGAGCTGTCACTCCTTTTATTATAACCCATTTCGGAAAAAAATGATTCTAACCACCATGACAAGGGTTCACCCTTGTCATGTTAACCCTTTCCTATTCAAACCCAGGATGTTACGTTGCTTTGATTTTATACTTGAGAAAAAATTGTGGAAAAAGGAGAAATTGCTTGTAACAAGCAATTTCTCCTTTTCCAACAATATTTTCTATCACATAGGAAGGTTACTTTTCAAATTGCATCCAATTTTTATTGTCATCTGCAACCTCTTTCAATTTTGACAAGTGTAAATTATGGAAAAACAAGAAAGGATTAGATAAAAATGTTATTAATAATTACATCAAAATCAAAGGACTGAAAGGACAGTAAGGATTTAATAATGGGTCACTATTTCTTTTGACAGCTGATTTTATAAACAGTTCCAGCTTGAAAGTGGACAAACAGTTGGTTTATACCAAGACCAGATTGCACATATGTGCAGTCTGAACTTTGTATATACTCCCTGCCAAATCAGGATTATTCCTGGTTCAATATGACCAGAGATAACATTTTTAACAGATAACAAAATAAAATATATCTAGATTGTGATTATAACCTTTAACAGAAAGAGAAACTGAAGACAAATTTAATCTTGAAATTGTTTGCTGGTAACAGCTATTCTGGTGTCAACATTTATAACATATTGCTGAATTGTTTTCATACAAAAGCATCGTCTTTTTCAAAAGATGAAGTAATTTAGTATTTTTTTCTTATTTAGTTTGTTTAAAATAATTAATTTCATTTCGATTACAACAAAGGCTTAAAACAAATAGAGTTGCTCTCAAACACTCACAATCCAGATGTGTTCACATAAATGTATTAGAGGCAGAAGCATAAACCTGCTACACAATTTTACTGTTGGGTAGGATTGGACTGGATATTAAGGGTCTTGCCTATTAAAGCATCCCGATGGCATAGGGCTCTAACCTGTTACCTTCAGATCACCAGTCAAGCACCTTTACCACTCTGCAATCAAGGCAGTTTCTAATTTGAACGTGTTTTGTATAACTCCAAATTTAAAAGCATTAAACACTCCAGATATAAACAAAGTATCATGGAGCACCCCTCCCTTTTTTTTTAAAAGACAACTAATTCATACCTGGCTTCTGTGATCCAGAGACGTCCAATCTGACCAAACCTTGAGTCTTCTTCGTCCTGTAGACTGTAATTTTCTCCAAGAATTCTGACTTCCTGATTTGCATATAAGGTACCACTGATAACTCGACCAAATACGTGGAAACAAGTGGCATCTTGGGTTGGGTAGAGTTTAGTAGTGTGTACCATAAGCGGACCCTAAATACAGTAATAAACCCTAATTATCTACCTACTATCTATCTTCAAAACATGTTTTAATCTATTCCCACACAATCCTGTGTTTTTATGCCCGTCAAGAAAAGATTGAATGGAAACAAGGCTGAAACGAAGGAATTGCTTGTTACAAGCAATTTCTTCATTTTGAACCTTATCTTCTACTCAAAGTGACAAAAATACATAAAATTAACTCAACTATAAATTGTCGTCTTCAACTTCTTTGAATTTAGACCAGGATAAAATTTTGCCGTCTGGCAATGGCTTAATTCATAACCAAAAACCTAACAATTCAAAGAAATGAAGAAAGACTAGTACTGTGTCAAAGATAGTGATGCCTCTGCTTAAGGGCTTGTCACATGATCTTCAGCTGTGACCTTGAACTTTGAAATATCCATCAGACCTTAAGGCATGACACTAGCACTCATCAACTCAACAACTGTGCCAAGTTATTTTGAAATCCATACATAAATGTAGAAGATATGCTAAGGAAAAGGTCATTGTAGTCACTTGACCTTCTGTCATGACCTTGACCTCTGTAATATGCAACAGAACTTTATGCATGACCCTAGACCTCTTCAAGGGGAACTAGAAAATGTTATAAAGCAGACTAATACCCCCAACAGAGCTTGTCCATTTACAAGTGCTATCCGCCAAAGAGCTGCAACAAAAAATGGATTTTTTGATTAAAGGTCCTGAGGTAAAAAATCAATGGACCATGGCCAAAATAAGGTATGCACATGTCTGACTTACACAAAGTCTTATGAGACTAACAAAAGATAATACTTGTTTCAAGCTATTTCACCTTTTCTTTAAACTTTTTCTACGTTGGGATTGCAAAATGCAATACTAGTTCATAAACATGATAATCAACTGATAACAAACCCATCAAAAAATACAAATTAGCAGAAAACTCATACTACACCATAACGAAAGCCAAGTCTGACTCCGTAAATCCTGAATATTGGTAGATCTGATTGATTTTATGTTTTCCACAGATGACTGGCCATTTCATGTACTAAATCCATTCACACGCAATCTGAACTGCTCCCCATTGAAAGATGATGCATTGTCAATTTCAAGTTGGTGTGATTTAAAGGTAGGTATCGATGTTTTTTTCAAGTCACAGATTTTAATTATTTTTATTTCCTCTCATATACTATTTGAATACAATTTGCCGCAAGTGTTTTGCAAAAATCTGAAGTCGCTTATCAGAAAAAAGCAGGGTATTTCCCTAATAGCCTACGTAGGCTATTAATCTATTTTTAGATTAATCCGAGACAGTTGTGAAGATTATAGGGCATTCAGGTGGCGTGAATAACCGTTAGAACCTTGAATTTAGTTTAAATTACATCAAACCAACGTCATCGTTACGTCATCAGGAGTTATGTTTGCTAGCCGGTCTGTAAAGATAAGTTCAAAACTATCGTAAGCGTTATTTCGAATGTAAACACTTTCCGTAGTTTTGCGCTTAGCCTTTCATGTGACATGATTTAGGACGTTGGCTGTTTCGCTAGTAAATTTGTTACCTTCTTTTGACTTTTGGTCATATGCAAATGAGGTCATTCGATATCGACAACCGAATTCCGTGATATCCAAAAATAACCTGGAATTCCGCTGAACCTTTCCGATATAATCACAAAAAGCCACTTTATGTCTTTTAGATTATCACCAAGACAATAGCCGACCTAACTTAAAGTATTAAATGTTCCTTTGAGCCTATTTTTCGGCACTTTGTAATTTTTTATTATCTAGGTTTCAGAAACATCGATACCTCCCTTTAAGAAATATTTGACAATTTCTTCATTGTCCATAAAGTTTTCTGATTAGGGGCTAAAAAAGATGGGATTGTGTGGGAATGGGGTTAATCAATAATCCCTCATATTGATGAGCTAGGGATATGTTGCTATGAAAAACTTCAGATTTAAGTTAAGATACAAACGTACATCTGAGTCACACTGCATCATGACTTCGGCCAAGTCTGACTCTGAAGGTCCCGTGTAGACGTGTTCTATTTTTCGTTTTCCGTTGTCAACGGGAGAGTTTATGTGTTCCACACACATATCGACAAATCCTGAAACATAAAATGAAAATTTCATAATACATGAAAACATAGACCTGGACAAGTGATTTGTATGTTGCCCAATGAAATCAAAGACATGAGCTTTGCAAAGTGGCATATATACATTAGTAGGGCTTTTCAGTGAAATGTGTTGTCAATTCAAGGGCAATTCATTCAAGAATGAGTGGAAGATCCCAAAAGGTCCCATACACTACTAGAAACAGTGAATATTCATGGTGGCAAGTTGGATTTTCTTCCAACTAAAAATTAGGAACTGCAACACAATTACAGATTGCTTGCCCTGCCAACTGACTCAGTTGACCCCAAAACTAGTTCCCCACTGATTTAACCCTTTCTCAAAGTTTAAGACTGGTCCGATTTGAAAAGAGTTTCAGACAATAGTTAAAAGTGAAGTGCAAATTGAAAAGTAACCACTCTACATGTCAGAAAATATTGTGAAAAAAGAAGACATTCCTTGTTACAACTTTTCTTAAGTATAAAATCAGAGGGACATAAAAACAAGGGATTGTACAGGAAAGGGTTAAACAGTGTTATTTTTCAAATTCTACGGCCAGTAACATGCAACAAAAATTACAATTGTTGGTTGGCGACATAAGGGTTGTAACTACAGCATGAAAAAGCTGCAGGTATAACATTTGATTATCAAAACAAACAAAAATGCTTCACAAAAATGTCAGCAAATGTCTTATTTAAAGATCACTTTCAGTTCAGCTTATTCAAACTGTAGTTATGATGTTTAGGTTGCCAACTAATTGTTTTACTTTTCTGTTACATGCATACTGGTCGTATTTTTTAGCTAGCAAAGCGTCAGCTTTGATAGCTTAAGTTAACAGACAAAATTTTGAGGTCTTTCAAATTTCAATGAGTGCAAACTGCCACTGGATGCTTAACCACTAAATCCATGGAATGTCTACGCCATAAAAGTAGTTCTTATGTATTTCAGGTATATTGAAAACTCTATTCAAACTGTAGAGAACCATACTTTGCTAGCTAACAGTACGTTCAGTACTTTGATTTTCAATATAGCACTGTTTAAAATTGAAGCGGGAATTCTTGTCGGCTTCAATGGGGGCGGGGCTAATGGTGTAAGTGGACAGGGCCAGCAATTGGTCAATTTACCCATTACCAGACAGCAAAATTTTAGACTGGCCCAAATTGAAAGAAGTTGCAGATGACAATTTAAAGTGAATGAAAGTTTGGATTTTTTCAACCTTCTGGGTAGAAAACATAGTGGAAAAAGAAGAAATTGCTTGTAACAAGCAATTTCTTCATTTTCCACAATGTTTTCTTAAACTTTTTTTAAAGGGCGTCTAAAAGCGTCACTGAGTGGGAATGGGTTAAAATAACATGGCTGGTGCATCTTATGACTTTCTGTCTTTTCTTTAACCAGTCCAACCATACCATTTGATCTGAGAAACCAGATACTCATCCCACTTGTTTTATTTACCCATTGGTGAGAGACAACTTACTCATGCCACTAGGACCTTTGCAAAATGTCAGAAAGAATTTGGGCCAAACTGGTGTTCGAACTCACAACAACAGGATTGACAGTACAACAAGTTACCAACTGAGCTAACAGGGTAAGAAATTCACATATGAAATTTATACAAAAATACTAATGAGCTTTAAAAAATAATTTTGTACTGGCTGTAGGAATCTAATATCTTTTTGAAAGCCTCTCTCAAAATTGCTTTTTTAGTTTAAAATGTAATACTTTAAAAAGGCAAAAAATACTTACCAGTGAAATCCCCGAAAAATCTTCGGCAAATAATCCTCATTAGAGGTCTGATATTCAGTTTCTTCTCCTCACTAGTTAAAGAGATTCCAAGCTCATCACAAATTCTAGGTAGACTTTCATCAACATCACCAACCACCTATCAGTTATAATAATATTGGAGTGAGAAAATCTTTAAAAAATTGCTGATCCATTGAAAAGTAAATAAAACAAATGACCCTTATGCACTCATAGTCAATTACCTTATTTTTCACCTCAAGTCATCCAATATAAAAATTCTGTCTCTGATGTATTATAGAAGAAAAATTAATGAAGTTTTCTTGTAAAGTTTTCAGCTGACAGACAGACAGACAATACAGGTAAGAGTTATTCAAATGCAAAGGATCAGCTGCTATACAAAATATGATCAAATACAAGGGTTTGTAACTACTGGTATTATATACAAGTTGGCAGAGTACCTGATTAAAAACATGCTGGCTTAAAATATGAATGCTAAATTTTGATATTTACCTGCGCAAATATCTTGTACAGTGGCTCTAGAATAAATTCTACAAAACTTCTTTGTGCAGACTGTTAGGTGGCTTTTTTGAGAACTTTCTCCTGGTAAAGATACATGAAATATAAAACAAGCATACCACATGTTGATGTCGATGCTCAGCTGTTTAAGTCTTTGATAGTTGGTAAAACTTCTAGGTACAAAAAGGGGCATAGTTTATTAAAAAATGCATAAAGAGTTATCCCCCTTGTTTGTAAAGATTGCCCTTACTAGTAAACACTAGATCAGATGGTTGTCCCAGGACAACTGCTGTTGAGCCCGCAAAGGTTTGACCAATTTGACCTTGACCATTAATTTTAGTGTTTGACCTTGAGCTTTGACCTTGAACTTGAAGCTTTCTATAAAATTCTTTCAAATGGCACATCTACTCATGATGGTGAATAATGGTGCAAATTTATTTTAAAATCCATCCATAAATGTAGGAGTAACTGTCTGGACAAACACAATTTTAGTGTTTTACCTTGAGCTGTGACCTTGACATTCGAACTATCCAATAAGTCTTTCAAATGGCACATCTACTCATGAAAGAGAATAATTGTGCCAAGTAATTTTGAAATCCATCCATAAATGTAGGAGTAATTGTCTGGATAAACACAATTTTAGTGTTTGACTTTGAGCTGTGACCTTGACTTTAGAACTATCCCAAAATTCTTTCAAATGGCACATCTTCTCATGGTGGAAAATAATTGATCCAAGTTATTTGGAAATCCATCCGTAAATGTAAGAGTAATTGTCCAGACAAATTCGGACGGACAGACGAATGGACTAATGTACTAACGCACTAACGCACATACACTGACTTGTCATAGTGACAACTATGTCTCACCCACCGCAAAAATTATATTCTGAGATTCAAATGAAGTGGTTGGTTATATCAGAGATATTGCATTTCTCAAAGAATTCGAATGATGCTGCTGTCGCAGACCTGGTTTTAGCTATACCAGTGCTTTTCTAAAAAAATTGCTGGCGGTGTCTTTTTTAAAAACCATAAAACATGTTTCAAAACATTTTACCCATTCCCACACAATACTCCCTTTTTACACCCCCTCAAGAAAAAAAAGGAAAACATTGTGGAAAATGAAGAAATTGCTTGTATCAAGCATTTTCTTCATTATCCACAATGTTGTCAATCCAAGAGGATGAAAAAAAAATTAAATTCCATCATCTTGAGATTTTCTTCTGCAGCTTCTTTCAATTTTGACCAGTCTAAAAAACTTAGTGTGGGAATGTGCTAAAATATAAGTCTTTATGTGTTTATAGGCTACTTGTTCAATAAATTCTATTCCACTCATAATCAATGACCAAATTCCAATCCATAAATTTTGTTTTTAGCTAGCAAAGCGTCAATTTAGCTAGCAAAGCGTCAGCTTTGATAGCTTAAGTTAACAGACGAAATTTCGAGGTTGTCTCAAAGTTCAACGAGTGCAAACTACCACTGGAGGCTTAACCACTAAATCCGTTAAATGCCTACGCCATTAAAAGTAGTTCTTTATGTATTTCAAGAATATTGCAAACTCTATTCAAATTGTAGTGAACTATGTCAAACGCACGCTATTTAACACATTTCCGCTTTTTAAGATTTTTTGAAAAAAAACTTTAGAAAACATTGTGGACAATGAAGAAATTGCTTGTACAAGCAATTTCTTCAATGTCCATTATGTTTTCTACCCAACAGGGGAAAGTTTTCTTAATTCAACCATGCTTTGCTAGCTTACAGTGCTTTCAGCACTTTGATTTATCACCCTCCTCCTTCAAAGTAAAGAGTGTGGAAAATTAGAACTGTCACAATGTGGACCAATACCCCCAACAAGCATTTTCTCACTCAATTGGCAGAGTTGTACTTTGACTCATGTGATCTATGTGACCCCAAAATAAAAGGGCATATCCTAGAAGGTCAATTGACCAATCGCTGGCCCTGCCCACATACTTATTTGGGCCCTCCCATTGACTCAAACAGGAAGTTCGGCTGCAATAAACAGCGTTATGTAATTAATTTTGCAAATTTATGGCAAGTAGCATGTAACAAAATAGCTGTAGTAATGATATTTAAGTCACCAAACCAACATCAAAGGTAAACAAAAATAGTGCTAATGTTGGAGCTGAATTGCTTCTAGAGTTAGAGCATGGATGGATGGATATACATGTTGAAACTAATATACCCCCCTCTGTTTTGTAGGTGGAGGGTATTAAAAAATTGCTTGTTACACGATATTACTTCATTTCTCATATTGTTTTCTACCAAGAAAAACTGAGATGTATGAAATTCTACAAACTTGCAGCTTCTTTAAATTTTGACAAATCTAAATTTTATATATCTAGTAATGGATTAATAGCAATAACTGAATTTTGATTAACTTTAAATACAAAGAAATAATATGACTTCCCACTTTGGATTTTTTAAACTCTGATTTATATTTCTAACATTTTACCCATTTTGTAAAAGGGGGACAATCAGGAAGTTAAACAAGACTGGTATCTACGCTCGGCTGTTGGGTGCTGGATAGTGGACAAAATGCATCTAGATTTATCCCCCTTGATAGTATAGGTTGCTCTTTTGATAGTGAACAAGAAGGCTATAGCAAAACCTCTGGTTTTCTCCGAAATAGCCAAGCTAAAAATGTTAACCCTGGTCAGAATGTGAGGATTTAGCAGATTGACTGGAATCAATAAAAGAATTATAGATTTGCATTAATTTCAAAGGGCTGACAGCA